>JAMPIV010012053.1:0-107289 GCA_024509875.1 Oreohelix idahoensis
CAATGACCTAATCAGCTAAATCTATCAGCACATGCGCCGCTCGGCTAGAGACCTAAGTTTGTCCAACTCAAAACCGAAATAATACAACTCTCATTCAATCGCCAGAGCAATTAATTGGAGTTTTTTCATGGAAAAATAAACATTACAGGATGCAGAATTCTGTCCGATGTACTACTTATAAAGCGATTCAGGATGTCCGGGCTCAGTGTTTACAACAACCCAGTGTGAAGGAGAGGATTGGACAATTGTAACGGGAACCTACTTTTTGACGTAATGAACGTAATGATCCCCATCTATCGAGCTTCTATCTTTAGTGGGCTAGCATCTACACAATAATAATGGTGTGTCTGTGCGGGGGGGGTGGGGGTGGGAGCGGGTGGTGGGGGCTAGATCATCAACAGTTATTTTATAATCTTACAATTACCTAGAGCAATTGGCATTCCATTGAGTCTAATCTCTAGCTGAGGAAGACGACAACAAACAGAGGCTCACCTATGTCTTGTCGTCTAGATATGCAATGACATCTGACCGATAAGATAGGATTCGGCGCATCATGCGTACGAATGTAGCTGGTGCGTTCATAAGACCGAAAGGCATAAAATTCCATTGGAACAAACCTCTAGGTGTTGAAAAAGCCGTGAGAGGTTTGGCGCGTTCAGATAAAGGAACTTGCCAATATCCTTTAGACAAATCAAGTTTAGTGAAAAAATGAGATTTGGAGAGTCGAGTAAGTAGCTCTTCCAGTAAAGGCATAGGTTCGGCATCGAACTTCGTTACTTGATTCAATTTTCGATAGTCAACGCAAAGACGTATGTTATTGTCTTTTTTACGCACAATAACCATCGGCGAAGAATATGCAGAGGTGGATGGTTCGATTATTTTCAAATCTATCATCTCATCCAACTCTTTCTCGACCTGTGCTTGAAAATGTATAGGTATAGGATAAGGTCTAACCCTAATAGGAGTATGGTCAGTTAGAACAATGTCATGTTCAATGACATGCGTTTGTCGCTGTTCTCCTAGAGACAAATCAGGAGAGACAGTAACGTTCTTCCATGATTCACTGGAATGAAGTGGGATCATTGGAAGAGGAAGATTTACATCTGAAAAACTTGTTTCCTCATCCTGTATCACGGACAGTGATGAGTAATGACCATGTTGTACTGGAGAATTGTCCGTTGCTTGGAAAATGGGTTGCAAATAATCCGGACGTTCATGGAATTCAGTAAGCATATTGATGTGGAAGGTTTTATGCTTCCCATCAATATCGACAATATAGTCGACATCGGAAATTTTCGATATTATATCGTACGGACCTTTCCAAGAAATAAGTAATCTGTTTTCCCTACAAGGTAGTAATACAAATGCTTTGTCACCAGGACAAAGTTGTCGTAAGCATCTCTTCTTATTGGCAAATTGCCTTGCCTTCTGTTTCGCAAATTCAGAAGAAGAAGTTGCTATTTTGCATGCTTCGATAATCTTTTGTCTCAACGCGATGACATATTCGTAGGATGACTTTGTGTCATCGTCAATATTGTCAGATGTTATGAGATCGTGAAGCAACGACATAGGGCCACGCGGACGCGCGCCAAAGACGAGTTCAAAGGGAGAAAATCCCGTATGTTCATTGGGTACCTCTCTGTAAGCGAAGAGGGCCGCAGGTAAAACTCTGTCCCAGTCTTGAGGATGATCCTCAGTTATCTTCCCCAGTAAGTTTTTAAGTGTTCTATTAAGGCGTTCGACCATACCATTAGACATTGGATGGTAGATACTACTTAAAGATCTATCTATCTGCAGAGTAGACATTACTTGAGACATGGTATCTGATATTAGTTGGGTGCCATGGTCTGACAATATCTCTCCGGGGAACCCCAGACGAGAAAATATAAGCCAAAGAGCATCTGCAATATCAGCAGTAGTAATGCTCTTCAGAGGAATAGCCTCTGGCCAACGTGTGTGCACATATCAACACACGTCAAGATAAACTGATGTCCTCTGGCAGACTTGATCTTAAATGGACCAATAATGTCTATGGCCATTTTTTTGGAACGGCCGAATAGGAATGTCCGCCGCCTGAATGGGTGCAGCATGCCGTGGACCTTTGGATTTAACTTCCTGACATACTTTACAAGATCGACAATAAATCCGTATGTCCTTGTTTACCAATGGCCAAAAGAAAGCCGCAAGGACTCTTGACTTAGTACGGGAAAAACCCATGTGTCCAGCACACTGAGAGTCGTGAGCGTGCTGCAAAATTTTAACTCTCAAATTCTTGGGAACCAGGATTTTGAGAATGACTTGACGTAATGGAGTCTTGAACCATACGTACAAGTACGCCATTCTTCTTTGTAATCCACGATTTACGACTTGTGTCTTTATTCGGATCACCTTTAGTTGCAAGAATGAAGAATTTCTTCAGAGTGGGATCATCTTCTTGCTGTTTTATAAACGAGTCACGAGAAATTACCAAGGGATTATCTTGGTTATGCACTTCATTATCTTCAATAGATGAAGTTTGAGGCACATTAAGAGCCTGAGCTCTAGTGACTACAGCGTTAGCAATCTGCATGTTTTGCCTTTCCCACGTGGAAATTTGTTGCGGAGTGCATTCCTTGACTCCATGAATGCGACCGATGATGAGGTCAGCGATCGGATTCGGAAGAAGACATGCGTGTACATCTCCTGTAAAGAAAGGAGTGGCAATCCTAATGATAGCAGTAGAGTATTTCTCTAATGTGCCGCCAAATGTTACACATTTGACTACTTGTCCAGTGGCACGGGAAGGATCTACGAGTGACTGCCTAACACCAATTGTAGTGCATCCAGAATCAAATAGCACAGAGACTGGATTGTTATTCACTAAACCCTTATGTAAGACAAGAGAACCTCTTCCATCATGCGCGACTGATGCCGGAAGAGCAGGAAGAGGATGGCCACAGCTTAAAGTAGACACTGTGGTTGGCTCAAATAACGTTTTGCATTGGGGGCACTGAGATGCTCTCCCAAAATCAAAAGCGGCACATGCCATATTACTAGCATCATTATTATCTTTACTCTGTTTATAGGCTTCATCATGGGACTCTTGTTGTGCAGAGTTTGCCTGAAAATGTGGTTTATGTCTTTTGTTTTGAGATCTACCTCGGTTATTATCACCTCTGTAGTTATTGTTACCTCTATTGTAACCCCTATTTGGGTTTGAGTCATAGTTCCCTTGGTTACCATTATCATATTCATTATAATGAGTATCTCTGTAATTATGATCTTGTTGACTCCAAGACGGATAACCCTGATAGTTTCTATAATTACTTCCTCTACGGAAATTCCTATAATTATGACCACCCCTGTGTCGAGAGCTATCAGGTCGTCTCCAGTTCTTTGAAGAAGAACCCTGAAATGATTGGTTACCTTGGTTTTGATAACTATTATGGTTACCTTTTTTTATCAAATCTGTTTTGAGGTCCCTGAAATCTGTGTGAATAATTGGGATTGTATGGTGTTGCTGAAGCAACTGGCATACTCTCCTTAATCTTAGTGTTGCCAAAAGTCACGTCGGGGTGTGCAGTGACATATTGGGAACAATATTCTTCCATTTCTTTTAGAGATTTGGGTTTACGCTCATGTATAAATTCAAGGAAAGGTTTGTTCACACATGACATAATCTTATCTCTGAGCAACAAATCCATAAGTCCTTCATACGTTTTCTCTGTTTTGGAAAGCTCAATCCAACGATCAACTGTGAGACGTGCCTTTGCAGTGAATTCTGAGAATTCTACACCCGTCTCAGGCACCATCGTTTTAAATAAAAGGCGATAGCCTTCCTCACTTAGCTGATATTTTTTTTATCAAAGCCGCCCTAATGACATCATAATTATATCCTTATCTGCTTCTCCTACAAGGCATAATCTAGTCAAAGATTCACCTTTCAAGTTTTCTGATAATTGATTAGCGTATTGTGATTTATCCACATTATGTGTACGACAAGAACGTTCAAATCTATCCAGCCAGAATGTAATATCGTCACTGGACTGATTGAACGGTGGAACCTTAACCTTGTAAGTAGAAGGTTTACCATTACCACTAGATGCCTGATTAACATTACTCATACTTGTCAATCTCAATTTCTCCAACTCAAATTCATGTTCTCTTATTGCTTTTTTTTTCTTCAGCCTCTCTGTCTAATCTTTTTTGTTCAGCTTCCCTGTCTAATTTTTTGTTCAGCTTCACTGTCTAATCTTTTTTGTTCAGCTTCCCTGTCTAATCTTTTTTGTTCAGCTTCACTGTCTAATCTTTTTTGTTCAGCAGCAGCTTCTCTTTCTATTTTTTTTTGTTCAGCTTCAAATCTCCTTTCCTCCACCTGCATCTGCAATTTCTTTTGTTCAGCAGCAGCCTCAGCTTCTCTTTCTAATCTTTTCTCTTCAGCCATAGCTTTTCTTTCTTCTGCAGCAGCTTTTTTTTTCTTCTTGCAGCTAATGCTTTGTCATATTGAGCAACAGCCCATTGTTCTAATTGTTGACCAGTCTTATCAAGGGCTTTCCCTTGTGTAATGAAGTATTCTAATGTAGACATGATGTCTAACAATAATACTAATCACCTGAACCAATAATAATACCACAAGTTCTTAATGACTTGATTAATCAGTATACTATCCCAATATCTGTGGGTCACAAGCCTTAATAAGGTCTTGTATAATAGTAATAATAATCAGGTACTGGTTTATACCATAATCCAAGTGCAGTGCACAGGCAATTGTGTCTTATGAAATATACCTATATAAAACATATGTCAACCAACAGAATACATAAAGTACAAATAGGACTGACAATACAAGAACGTTTGCAGAAATCAAAATAAATCAAATAGGGAAATCAATGAAAATAATCACTGAATCTGCAAAGAATAACAACACAAATGACGTCACAATATATATGAATATAAATTGTGAATAGAACTGAAAGATAGAAAAGGTTAGACCAACAAATTACAAACAAATCAAAACAAAACTAAAGAACAAAGAAATATTACAAAAATAACAATAATTACAGACTTCACAGCTAACACAAAAGCAACAGTTGTCGCAGCAAATTTTCAATCAAGAAAATTGCACCTATAGAAAACGCCCACAACGGACCCTCTATGACGTGGGATATTCTGTTGTGAGGACGCCGCCCAACCTTAAACACAACCCGCTGACATAGAAACTAACATACTATACAAACAAATAACATGTAAACATAAATATATATAAATTATGTGTATGATAGTATGTGTTGCAAAATAGGCTCAGTTTTACAGTAATGGCAAAGTTATTTTTATGAAAATAAACAAACTGCCACTTTATTCAATTAAACATTCTGGCCTTAAATATTAAAGTTCATATATAGAAAACAAGAAGATCCATCGATGAAAATAGGACTTCTTAGTTCACTAATACTGTCTTCCTGTTAATATTGACAAGAATTGATCCAACTGTTCTGTGAAACTCTGTAATGTCTAATGTAAAAATGTCAACAACGCTGACCTACATACTGCATTCACTTGACAGGTCACGTGACAAAGTGTTGACAAAGAGCAAACCAATACTGCAAGTGTGTCGTATCAGCCACAGGAAACGGTCTGGTATCGGTAATCTGTTGACTTCTGAACTTCTGCGAGGTCAAACCCAGAAAGCTGGTCCACCAGTTGATAAAGTCCTCCTTTATTCCAGTTAGTGATATCCACCAAAAGATAAATATAAGTGGATGGAAGCAGACATCATCATCATCAGTTGATAAGATCTCTATGGTGTTGTTTGCTCCACTGTAGTGTATGGAATGTCAACTTGACCTACGCAGTGGTGTGTAGACATAGATGGAGTGTATAATGTGCGAATGATAGGAAGAGTTCGTGGTGTTGACAAATGTTCTTTTCTCACACTCATGTATGGCTGGAAGTCATCGACACCAACGACTGTGTACCTTTACTAAAGTTTAATTGGACGTACACACTCGACAGCACAGATAGTGACAAATCACAGGTTGGCATAATACATCATGGTACAGTGGATAAATGGTCTTGCAATGTTACATGGGCACTCATGTAGAATAATTGTATAATGGACTGTCAGTAGCCAAGCACTCAGTATCGCCCATATATATATATCAACTGAGTTTACTGACAAAGCACGTCAGATTATAAACAATATCCAAGATGGCTTCTACCTAATCTCGTCTAGCGAAGATTCTTTAACATAAGGTTCAGCACATATTTTTTCATATAATAATATTGAACCGCTAGCAATGGGTTCTCATGTGTAGCAGTGATCTCTGGACTAATCAAGCGATAATACGGGCATCCCTTTTCTCTTCTTGAAAGTCACTACATGTTTTGGTTCCAAGATGGCTTCACTCGTGAGCTGTCACTCACGTTTGGATACAGATAATGAATCTGTCCTAAAGTTAGTCATTCATTAAATCTTTCATTGCTCTGTAGATTTGGTCATGAACAATTGACTGCATTCTACAGGGTATAGTGCTGCTAGGAATCGAAGTCGTTTTCATCGAGTCAAATATATTCTCTTAGACATTCAAATCGTACCTATCGAAAATGGTGGCTTCGTACGAGAGTTCATAAGAGTATCTATTATTACCTTGGTATCAGAAATATGATTCTGCCATTCCTTGGCAATACGAATAAACACTGGGGTAAAGCATACACGATAGGTCTAGACGACTATCACTTTCCCCACAAATACTGAGATCACTTTTTCCCCGGCGACAAGCCGACATAGAAAAAACAGTCCCCATCAGGACGAAGCCAAATCACACCACACTCTAGCGACACATCCGCCGAATAGCCTTTGACCTCCCTAGAGACAACAGAACATATAGTTCGACTTAGATATGTAAAGATATACAGATATAAGACAGACTCGTCCTACTCAGACAAACAATACACATAAATTCAGGCCATAGATATTCTGAAGCAAGAACAATCTATTACTACCCAAACAAAGAATAAATCGCAGAAAACTGGATCCATCCGCGGAGTTCGATCGAAAGAGCCGACACAACTTTCAAGGGAAGTAACTCAATAATGACTTTTCCTTAAGCACTATTTTGTTTACAAAATATTTGCGAACATAACAAGTATACCAATGTATAATATTGTAAGATATCAAAGACTGCACGTAACACCTGGCTTATCTGTGAGCACATCAGCATGGGTTTCCAACGCTTGCTGAACCATCTTTTTCTGCTCTGGAGTTAAATGTTCACTAATATTTACTTGAACATAATCCTCTGTAGTTGTGAGTGGATACTCCATAGAGTGAAGTGGTTCGCCGTGCATTTCTGTTGCTATGGCTAGGGTCATGATATGTGCCACTTCTGATGATTCCTTGTCATAGTATTTTTTAAGAAGATTGACATGATATACCTTCTCCTTTCCTTTCTTGTCAATCTTATAATTGGTCCTGGAAAGTTTCTCCAGTATGACATAGGGTCCCTTCCATCCAATCTGCAATTTATTATTGCTGCTTGGCAACAGTAATAACACCTTTTCACCCACCTCCAGTTCCCTATCCTTTGCTTTTTTGTTGTAGTACGCAGCATGCTTCCTCCTGGCCTGTCTTAAGTTATCATTGGCCAGTTTCCAACCTGCTTTCAATCGAGATGTCAACTCGTTGACGTACTGGTATGCGGAAGTCACTGTTTCCTCTGCCTTTTCATCAGTCCATGTCCGCAGCAATGCTTCCAGTGGACCTTTTATTGGTCTTCCAAACAACAATGTAGCTGGAGCCAATCCAGTTGAGTTGTGGGGAACTTCCCTATATGCAAATAGTGCAGCGGGTAAGTATGTATCCCAAGTATCAGGTTTTTCACTCGCCAGCTTTCTAAGGATTGAAATTAGCGTACCATTGAACCGCTCTACTTGACCGTTTCCTTGGGCATGGTAGGGACTACAATGATAGTGCCTGGCTTGAAGTATCCTGAATACTTCTTGTGTTAGCTTTCCCTTAAACTGAGACCCATTGTCAGTCAATATCTGATGCGGGAAACCTAATCGGGTAAATATTGTCAAGAGGGCCTCTGCCACGTGCTTTGAATCTATAGCTGACATGGCCACTGCTTCTCCCCACATAGAGCAAGTATCAACCAAGGTTAAGATGTAAGCATTTCTCTTCTTGGTCCTAGTGAGGGGTCCAACAATATCTACTGCAACACGTTCAAAAGGGGTTCCCATAATAGGCATTTCTCCCAGTGTTGCTGGTGCAGTCCTATGCTTAGGAGCTACTCTTTGGCATTCTGGACAAGATCTTACATATCTTTTTATGTCCTCTGTAATTCCTGGCCAAAAGTAGTGACAGGCTATCCTTTGTCCAGTGGCCCCTATTCCCATATGTCCACTGAAGGGTATAGCATGTCCTAGCGTCATAACCTTCTCCCTGTAAGATTTTGGCACTACAAGCTGTCCATGCCCTTTAGGTCCGGTTCCAGCTTTTCTGTATAGTAGGCCATTCTTCATATACATGTCTCCTTTCTCTGGAGGGTTATGTGCTTTAGGCATTTTGCCAAAACAAGGCTTCAGTGTGCTGTCCGCTGCTTGAGCCTTTTTCATCTCTTCTGGATGAGTATTGATAGGATTTTCCTCCATTTTCCGGGAGCTTTCCCTGGTCTGGACTGTTGCCATAACTACAGGTTTTATAGGTTCTCCAAGGAAAACATACCTACACCCCAAAATCAAAGGGTAAATAGGGTCGTCCATCACTGCTGCTTTGATTTCTCCTTCCACATAGCGAGATCTTATGTTGATTCGGGCTATGGGTAATGTCATGGTTCTTGCTCCCTTGATCGGTCCTCTGATTTCCACTGTTTCTGTGGTTATCTGGTCAGGACTCACTAGAGAAGAGCACACAACTGAATCAAAGTCCAATCCTGTGTCATATAAACACAGTACTTGAGTGCCATTCACGGTCACTTCCTCACAGACAGGGGGATGATGGAAGTCTTTCTGACTTACTGCCATTTCCTTCCTTCCCTGATTCCCTGTTGTAAGACATGCAGCATGATGAGGAGGATTCTTCCTTCTGCAGTCCGCAGTATTGTGGTTACTCATTAGACAAGTTTTACACCACTTTCCTTCCTTCCGGTAAGGTGTCTTATCCGATCTTAGAGGGTTTTTGTCCTTTTGGTCAAATCTTTGTTTGTTCCTTGTGGTATGGTCCTTTTGTTCATATTTGGTATAGTTTTGTGATGATTTGAAGTTTTCACCCTGCTTCTTCTTATTTCCTAATAATTCTGCCTGAGCTGCTTGATATCTCTCAGCAACAGTTACAATATCTTCCAATCTCTCTGCTCCTTGTTCCATGATAAACTTCCTCATTTCTTGAGGCATGGACTCTTTCACTTGCTCCATCATTATCATTTCTTTCAGATCCTGACACTTCCCTAAACTACTCCATTTTTCCAAATAGGTTTCCAATCTAGCATAGAATTGGTGATAGTTTTCTCCTGGAAGAAGTTTAGCTGTTCGGAATTTCTTTCTATATGATTCTGAGTTCTTTTCATATCTCACAAGCAGTGCCTGCTTCAGGATGTCATAATCTTCCTGGTCATCTCTTGAGAGCTGCAAATACACATCGTAGGCCACACCTCTCAATCCCTGAGATAGTTTAAGACTCCATTTTTCTTTCACTAAGCCATAGGTAGTGGCTAGTCTTTCGTATCTATCGAGGTACGACTCAATGGCGTCTTCTTTCTCAACAAATGGGTCCAGATGAAAATTCATGGCCCCACTTGAGGTGCTCTGGCTGGAGCTACTCTCAGAGTGAGGTGAGCTACCACCATTATTGCCAGTATTTGCCTGAATTTCAAGCTCTTTTAATCTCAACTGATGGTCTCTCTCTGCTTGTAATGTCCTTTCCTCAGCTTCTAACCCTTTAGTTTCTCTTTCAGCTTCCAGTCTTTTGTCTTCTCTCTGAGCTTCCAGTCTTCTGTCTTCTCTCTCAGCTTCCAGTCTTTTGGCTTCTCTCTCAGCTTCCAGTCTTTTGGCTTCTCTCTCAGCTTCCAGTCTTTTGGCTCTCTCTCAGCTTCCGCTTGCAACCGCCTTTCTTCCCTATCCATATGTTTGTCCACTTCTGTTGTGACATACTGAGTGAGAGCATCACCTGTCATATTTAATTCCTTACCCATCTGCATGATCGCAGTCCTGAACTTCACTAGATCAGCCATGGCGTTACTTAGATAGGGTATGTTAAATTTACTATAACCCAATTATTGTAATTAAACTTAATTAATTTAAATGAACAAAAAATTTCCGTGCAACTTTGTGAGCATCAACTATTTACTGAGTACTAAATGGTACTCCTCCTAGGAAAACAATAAAAAAATCCTATTATTATAGAATTTTTTTTTCCAAAATTTTGTTTCTTATGTTATCTATGGGTGGCACAGGATAGAGTGTAGATAGATGAATAGACCAAATATGGCTCAAGATATACAAAAATATCCCAGGAACGAGCCCCCAGTGTGGCGAGAGGTTTTATTTTGCTCTTGTATCAGTATAGTACTGACAATTACAGAAATAGAATTTCTGCAGAAAATGGTGAAGTCCCAGTGTCGAAGAGAACTACTGGTATCACAAATTAGTTACGGCTGTGAATGTTCTGATCTCGAAACAATAGTAGAGAGGAGACCGACATAAAGTGCCACCTCCGCTGTGTAACTAACTGTGATATTAATAAACAAGGAAACAGATTTTACTTAACACTGATAAAATTGACAAGTCGTTCAAATACAATTTCCTTATTTTTTATTTAGTATATACACTATCTACTCTTGTGCTGAAGGGTGAATGTTGAAAAATGGAATGTAATGAATTTGTAAGTTTACATATGATTTACAAATATTTATAGTTATATATATATATATATATATATTTATATGTAAATAAATATTACACCAAGTTTTCCAATTATAGGAACAAAAATTATATCAGCTATTAATTTTGTCTCTTGCTATGTTAATTCACGTTTTCTTCATTGACAGTTCTATGCTCACAATGCCGACAGAAATGGTACTAATGTGTACTCATCTCTCTTAAGTCTGTTCTTCTTTGTTTGGTTCACACCACCGGCAGAGTATCGTTCCTTTAGCCCACCCAAGACTGAGGGGGACCAAAGATGTAGAGTCTGGTCAACCTCTATGCTCCTGCGGAGTTCCAGGCAGCGGGATTGACTCGAACATACGACCTCAGGTTTTTAGGACACAATTAAACCTGTAACAAAGCAAAAATAGGGGCTAATTTCTGTCCTCAAGCCCACCTATTTCTAGTGTGAGTGAAATGAGCGTGTCTCCGATGTATGCATGTGGGATGAATGACAACATGGCTCAGTATGATTTAGCAATAGCGAGACAAGACAGGTGTCTACTTGCAAAACATTCTTTCTGATAAACTAATACATGGATACATTCAATAATATAGATTCAATACATGAATACATTTTATACATGAATACATCCCATAATATAAATCAATACATGAATAAATCCAATAATATGTACACCTAGGTGTGATACAACAATGTCCTTCCCCCTATACTATATCACGCCATCTCTGACAATAGCTGGTAACATATATCCTAACAATATTGTTATGTTCTTATGATAGGAGTATATGAGACGAGGACTGGTTGGTGATATATCAGGTTGGAGTTATAGGAGACAATAGATTGGAGTTAGATGCGACAATAGATTGAGTCCTGACAAGGACTGTTTTGGTTATATTGCAGTTGGTCTTATCTGAGACAATAGATTGAGTTATAGAAGACAATAGATTGAGTCCTGACAAGGACTGTTTTGGTTATATTGGAGTTTGGAATTATCAGAGACAATAGACTGAAGTTATAGACTGACAATAGATTGAAGTATAGGAGACAATAGGTTGAAGTATGAGTCCTATTAGTCTTCGTCTATTCAATCATAATAGGAAATACAATCATTATACTTAATTCCCCCCAAGATACAATCAGTAACCTGATAGGTAGTATAAATGACACACAACAAATACCAACGGTTATCGTAAAAATATTTACCCTCCTAAGATTTTAAACTGGCCAGGTTTTGACGCGACTTAGTGAAGTAGGTTGCAGGTCGATGCCCTCAGGTAAGTTACCATAAATCAAGGTGACAGCTTCTCCCTCTTCAGTCTGTATCTCTGGCGTCAAGTTCGGGGTTGCGTGGTTAGCATAAAATCCGCCCGATTATATAGTCAAGTAACTACTTGAGGAAAGCTTTCGGTTGGTTCCTGGCGGAGCAAGTTGATTGGTTTCCTCCGGTTTTGTACCTGGTCTCATACAGCCTAATTTTATTCAGTTTTCATCGGCCATCTTGCGTGAACAAGATGGCCGTTAATTTATTCTGTCTCAGAGACTGGTGAACGTTGATCGTTGATTGGTTGAAGCAAATCTGTATCTCGACATAGTGATTAACAAAGTAGTGGGTTACACTTCGTTTCACGACAGTGTGTCAAGTGTGTTTTTTGAGTGTTGATTCGGGGATTGTATGAAGAAGAACGTATTATTCTCTTCATGGAAGCCATTCTATATATTATTCTATAAGCTTGATAATGAAGAATCTAAGGATATAAGATTTCATCACGGTAAAGCTTCCACCATCTATGAATGAGCCCGATCAGATTCAATATTGGATATTTGCTAAGACAATGTATAGTGAGTTGCTGTTGTCGTGGAACATTCTAAATCCACATAAATAAATCATAATTAAATGTAAAGCCAAACGGATAGATAATTACATAGGAAGAAGACTGGTATAGGACTGTGCTTTCCTAAGGCGTACACTGCATTGCATTGAGACATGAATGTCGAAACGCGTTCTGCATATTAATTTGCTACGCTATGGCTTGAAATCAAACTGACAGTCTAGGCTAAAAATAAACTATGCATTTCTTGGAACACACGAACGAATGCGTATGACCGGCCAGATTTTTTTAATAAACAGTGGAAAAGTTAAATATTAACATGAGTTTAGGTTGAAATCATGTCTCTCCACTGACAGAGTAGACCATTTAAACTTATATAGTTAGATGCAGTAGAATTTGCTGATAACGAATATAGTAAGTGTTGCACCATTAGTTAAAGAATAAACAACTTATAGCCAAAATAAAGTAGTGGTGTCGTATTGACAACACTTGGTCATGGTTGCTCCATTTGGCATGGTAGATAAGACTTTTAAAATGAATGGAGGCCACACTGTTAGAATCGATTTGATTGGTTACCATTTTATGAAAGACTAACTACGATTAGTCGAGAAAAAGTACTAGTGGGTTGCTAATAGAGACACGATAGGAAAGCTGCTTTTAATTTCAAATACTTTGTAAACATAGGGCCTTATGGTTAGAACTCCCGATATTGGCAAAAAGAGCGTCAGTTCACTGCCACATTCAAATATTTCTTCATTGGGAGAAACTTATGCGTTGAAAGCCAGTGCAATTATTCTTTGAAAGCCTGGAACGACAGCAGATCGAGAGTGTGCCATATTGGTCTTGCTATTCAACGTAATTTGTTCTCAGATTTCTTAATTGTGGTAAATCTGCAGATTTTTGAATATATATATTTATGAAAATTGAATGTACATTGATGATTTGTGTCTTTGTGTGTGTGGTTCAGTAGCGAAAAGCCTAGAAAATTGCTCCAACCTGCACAGAACTTATAGCAGAGGAAGTTAAATGCCTAGGCTTATACATGGAATTGCAAGGTAGTGTGATACCTGTATTATTGTATGGAAGAACATAATACTGGAAGTGCAGAGGCGTTGTACACATTAGGGACAGGAAAACTGGTGAAAGCTGTGTCATGAGAAGATATTTGTGGGCCTACCGCGCGGAACATTGTCTGTCCTGTATTGTCGTAAAATATGGAAATATAACCTAGCTTAGTTCTGAAGGGGCATGACCACCTTATTGTTTCAGGGACAGTGGTCCTCAAACTGTTAGAGCAGCACCTGGTCAGATTATCGTACAATCCGGAGGCAGAGAATATATGCATGGGACAAGAGAACGACCAGAGTGATGAAATCCAGAGTACGCTGCCCTTACGAGCATAGGAGTCTGTTCCTGTCAGCCATATCAAAGTTAAGAGGTGTAAAAAGTGAAGCTCAGTCTTATGACCCCTCTTAGAATTGAAAATCAAAGAACATAAAGCCAGAGAGACACGACAGTGTTTCCTTGATAGGAAAGTGAAAGTGTAGACCTTATTTCCATCAAAGACAGACTAGAAATGTGATGAGGAGCAACAACCACATAGCTTGAACATCCAGTATTTCCGCAAAGACTACAACACACACACAGCGATTACATGACACAGTTGTTAATTTTAACATACCCTTTGTATAATGTGTAAATATTTCATATAATTATAGTGATTGGGATTCCTGATTCCTTTGACATTGGATCAGGATATCTTTTTATAAATACATAATACATAAATTTGAAAAGTTAACACTCGACTTCCTTAAGGTCCTTCTTACAGTTGTTGAGGTTTGTGAGAGGTGTGGTGTTATAAGTGTGGTGGGGCTTACCATAGGTGTTTAGCTGGCTGTTAATTATTGTGTACTCTCATTACAATCAACTATCATACCCTAGACATAACACGCAGTCATTATACAAATCCAGAATAAGTCTGACTGAGGTTGACATATGTGGTAGCAAAGAAGGCTATGTAATAAATCACAATATTAATAGATACATAGACCTTCACAGCTGATCTCAGTCAGTACACTAAGTCCCCTATAAAGATATATATTATCCCCATTCAACACCACATATATTGGGTTAGCTCGTTCCGCGATATTTAAGACTTCTCCCATTACATAAATTGGGTAGGCTAGTCCTGGGATATCTAGAACTTCCATTAACATATAATTGGGGGTAATTCACTTCAGGAAATATAAAGAATTTAAAAAAAAGGTATCCTCGGGTGAAAATAAATAAGACTGAGCTCTCAACTGCCTGTGGTCCTTAGATAATTAGTATATTGAAGTTTGTTTGCTTAGACATTGTATAAATTTAACCTATTATAGGAATGGCAGACTTGGCAAAATTTCGATCTGCTGCTGTGCAGACGGCCAAAGAAAATGAACATGGAGGGGCAAGTTCTGATGGATTATGTCAAATCAGAGGGTGAAAAGGTCATAGCGAGGGAAGAAAATAGGGTGGCTGAGGAAAGGAAAATGAAAGTAGAAGAGGCTAGAGAGATTAAGAAAACTTCAGTTACAGATTTAGGCTGAAAAAGAAATTAAGAGGTTAACAGATGGAGGCTGAGGCTAAAAAGCTACAGATTGAGGCTGACCAGCAAGCTAGGGCATTAGAGGCTGAAAGTAAGAGATTACAATTGGCTGCAGAAAAGGAAGCAGAAGAAAGAAGATTGGCAGCAGAGGAAAGAAAACTGGCTGCCGAAAGAGAAGAAAAAAGATTGGCAGCAGAGGAAAGAAAACTGGCTGCCGAATGAGAAGAAAAAAGATTGGCTGCAGAAGCAGAAAAGGAAGAAAGAAGATTGGCTGCGGAAGCAGAGGATAGGAGATTGCAGCGGGATCATGAGCTACGACTCAGGGAGTTGGAAATTCAAGGCCATGCTCCTGAAAATGGTGCCAGTCCCTTTGCCTCTGATGCTCCGGCTAGTCAGGGGGCCTCAACCTCAGCTATGAACTTCCATCTAGATCACTTTGTTGAAAAAGAAGATGACATTGAGAGTTATATAAGTAGGTACGAATTGTTTAGCTACCTCATATGGGTTGGAGAGAGAGAAAGGTGGAGTTTAAAGTTATCACAAGGGCTCCGTGGTAAGGCTTATGAATTTTTTGTTTTGCCAAAATGAGAGCAGGGATGACCAAGAAAATTATGACATGCTGAAGCAGGCTCTGTTGTTAAGATACGAAAAGAATGGTGAGTTTTATAGGAAAAAAATTTAGGAATGCTAAGTTACTGTCAGGTGAAACTTATCACCAGTTCTCTGCACGGTTAGAGACATACTTGGAGAAATGGACTTCTCTGGGGAAAACCCAAGATCTTAAGGAAATAATCCTTATAGAGCAATTAAGAGAGTCCATGGCTCCAGACCTGAGAAAGTTTCTCATGGAACAAGGTGCAGAAAGACTGGGTGAGTTACTGAGTGTAGCTGAAAGGTATCAAGCAGCTCAGGCTGAGGTAACAAGTAACAAAAAGAAACAGGTAGACTATTTTAAGGCACCACAAAACTCTGATACGTTTGATCCTAGAGATCAGAACAAAGGTAAGCAACAGTTTGATAGACCACGAAATGACTATAAAAATAAAAAACCCACAATTTGATGAAAGAAAATCTTTCAACCCAAAAAGGAGATGGTGTAAAAATTGTCGTATGGACAATCATGATACTGACTATTGCAGAAGGAAACCTGTGTATATGGCAACCCTGCAGGTCAGATCCAACTCTAGACAGGAGGAGGATAGTCTAATAAATACCACGCCAGAAGAGGTTAAAAAGGAGCTTACCTGTGAGAAAGCAGGAGGTACCACCAAATATGGGGTCTCGTAAACAGTGGAGAAAGGCACAGGCTGGAGATAGATCACTGAAGCCGTGTTTTGACAAACTCCAAAAACTACATACCCCTCCTAGGAAGGGAGAATTCTATTTAGATGATGGAAATGCTTTACCGGACGGTTAAAGCAGGATCATTCGTGGGTGCACAGTTGGTAGTGCCCTCGAAATATAGGGAACCAATTTTGAAACAAACACATGTTTCTAGACGGTGGACATCTGAGAATGGGTCACAACTGTTTCAAGGACATCTATATCTTATTACTGGCCAGGAGTGGTTGATGACATAAGAAAATTTGTCGATGACTCTGACCAGTGCAAAAAAGAAAAGTCCACAGGATGGAAAAATAATAACCAAATGCAAGAGAAGCATTATGGCAAACCTGAGCAAGAAAATACAGAGGGAACACCAACTCGTGGGAAGAAGAATCAGGACCTAGACTCGCTACGGGGCAAACTTAGGCCTGACAACAGAAAAGAATAATAAAGTGGACCAAGTGGAATGGGACCCACCCTTTCACGGACAATCATCAATTGAATGTTTTAATATGGCCACTATGAGGAGAGTGCAAAGAGATATCTTACCCCAGGATAAGCCGAAAATCCCTCAATCGGACTTATGTGAACTGGAGGAAGAAGATGGAGAGAGGAAATCTCCCATCAAGAATTTTAAGAGGGGAGAAAGCCCAAGAAAAGAAATTGGTAGCGGTAGATTTGTGCATGATGATTCTAGGAAGAAAAAGTCATCACAACAGTGCTTCTAGTGCAAAGGACCTGACAGGTGCCTGGGAAAACAGGTCAACCAAATTACAGGCCCATATGTAACATTGTTAAAGAAGTGGATCTGAGAAAAAGCTACCATCAGATTCCACATAAGCTGAGATCAGAAAATTGTTGGACAGAAACATTTCGGAGGAACATAATGAATCCATGAGTTGCCTCTTTGGTTGAGGATATTCCGAATGTTTATATAGGCTGATCATGAGATTATTGGATCCCATACGGAAACTCTGCTATCACCATATATAGATTATCTCCTCATAACGTACAATTTGAGGAACATCTAATGTTCTCTGGACATGTCATTGAGCAGACTCAGAGAAGAGAAATGGTGAATACTGGTTGCTAAGCAGCATTAAGACAAGCAGTAACACTTGCAGCTGTTCAGTAACATAATTGAAATAGCTTCTTGGTTGTAGAGGTCTGGGGCAGATTTCTTGAGTTCGTGCCTACTTTGAATAGACCCAACTGCATAAAAAACCAGGATAACAAAGGCAGAGTAAAGGCATAGATAGTAATTTATCTATGTGTATATAGAATTATAGACTGACATATAATGTCTGTTTTAAGTGGGGAGATTTTGTCGTGGAACATTCTAAATCCACATAAATAAATCATAATTAAATGTAAAGCCAAACGGATAGATAATTACATAGGAAGAAGACTGGTATAGGACTGTGCTTTTTCCTAAGGCGTACACTGCATTGCATTGAGACATGAATGTCGAAACGCGTTCTGCATATTAATTACTACGCTATGGCTTGAAATCAAACTGACAGTCTAGGCTAAAAATAAACTATGCATTTCTTGGAACACACGAACGAATGCGTATGACCGGCCAGATTTTTTTAATAAACAGTGGAAAAGTTAAATATTAACATGAGTTTAGGTTGAAATCATGTCTCTCCACTGACAGAGTAGACCATTTAAACTTATATAGTTAGATGCAGTAGAATTTGCTGATAACGAATATAGTAAGTGTTGCACCATTAGTTAAAGAATAAACAACTTATAGCCAAAATAAAGTAGTGGTGTCGTATTGACAACACTTGGTCATGGTTGCTCCATTTGGCATGGTAGATAAGACTTTTAAAATGAATGGAGGCCACACTGTTAGAATCGATTTGATTGGTTACCATTTTATGAAAGACTAACTACGATTAGTCGAGAAAAAGTACTAGTGGGTTGCTAATAGAGACACGATAGGAAAGCTGCTTTTAATTTCAAATACTTTGTAAACATAGGGCCTTATTGGTTAGAACTCCCGATATTGGCAAAAAAGAGCGTCAGTTTCACTGCCACATTCAAAATATTTCTTCATTGGAGAAACTTATGCGTTGAAAGCCAGTGCAATTATTCTTTGAAAGCCTGGAACGACAGCAGATCGAGAGTGTGCCATATTGGTCTTGCTATTCAACGTAATTTGTTCTCAGATTTCTTAATTGTGGTAAGCTGCAGATTTTGAATATATATATTTATGAAAATTGAATGTACATTGATGTTTTGTGCCTTTGTGTGTGGTTCAGTAGCGAAAAGCCTAGATAATTGCTCCAACCGGCACAGAACTTATAGCAGAGGAAGTTAAATGCCTAGGCTTATACATGGAATTACAAGGTAGTGTGATACCTGTATTTATTGTATGGAAGAACATAATACTGGAAGTGCAGAGGCGTTGTACACATTAGGGACAGGAAAAACTGGTGAAAGCTGTGTCATGAGAAGATATTTGTGGGCCTACCGCGCTGAACATTGTCTGTCCTGTATTGTCGTAAAATATGGAAATATAACCTAGCTTAGTTCTGAAGGGGCATGACCACCTTATTAGTTTCAGGGACAGTGGTCCTCAAACTGTTAGAGCAGCACCTGGTCAGATTATCGTACAATCCGGAGGCAGAGAATATATGCCTGGGACAAGAGAACGACCAGAGTGATGAAATCCAGAGTATGCTGACTTTACGAGCAGAGGAGTCTGTTCCTGTCAGCCATCTGAAAGTTAAGAGGTGTACACAGAGACGCTCAGTCTTATGACACCTCTTAGAATTGGAAATCAAAGAACAGGGAGCCAGAGAGACAAAACAGTGTTTCCTTGATAAGAAAGTGAAAGAGTGTAGACCTTATTTCCATCAAAGACAGACTAGAAATNTGATGAGGAGCAACAACCACATAGCTTNAACATCCAGNATTTTTTTTTCCGCAAAGGGGTGGGGGGGACTACAAACACACACAGCGATTTACATGACCCAGTTGTTAATTTTTAACATACCCTTTGTATAATGTGTAAATATTTCATATAATTATAGTGATTGGGATTCCTGATTCCTTTGACATTGGATCAGGATATCTTTTTATAAATACATAAATAATTAACATAAATTTGAAAAAGTTAACACTCGACTTACTTAAGGTCCCTCTTAAAGTTGTTGAGGTTTGTGAGAGGTTTGGTGTTATAAGTGTTGTGGGTCTTACCATAGGTGTTTAGCTGGCTGTTAATTATTGTGTACTCTCATTACATCACTATCATACCCTAGACATAACACGCAGTCATTATACAAATCCAGAATAAGTCTGACTGAGGTTGACATATGTGGTAGCAAAGAAGGCTATGTAATAAATTACAATATTAAATAGATACATAGACCTTCACAGCTGATCTCAGTCAGTACACTAAGTCCCCTATAAAGATATATATTATCCCCATTCACCACAGCTGTGTACGCAACCAATTTTCATTCTGGATTATTACCGCATGTTTTGATTTCAACAATTGACTGTTCCTTGATTCGCTATTCATGCGATCTGATTCATTTTATAACCTGTGACAATGTACTATCCGTGATGTCAATGTTGCTGTAGTCAATAAAACTGTGTATGAGTTGGAAACGTACTCGTCTTACCCGTTGGTCTATTCCTGACCTGACGTTACTGTTGTGTGGGTGAAAACGGTATATAAACAAACCTAAAGAACTCATGACATTCGCTTACATATTATACAACTGTCGGCCACTGCTGTAAGCCCGACATTACTGACGTCAACATTGTCAGCTGTGCCAGACAGTAGCACTATATATTCCCATACAACCCCCCACACATACACATATGGCAGCCCTGAAAACATACAGTAACAGTGACAGATGAGGTCATAGGTTAGGGCAGGCCCATTGTATGACTAACTAAAAAAAACAATGGGACCACCCCCATCTTGTGGAGGCGGTGAAAGAAAGAAAATGTCACACACAAACACAATCCAAGAAAAAAATGTCACATAAAAAAATGACACATTTTGCCATGGCCTCAGGAAATTAAATTTTATGTAGCGTGACAAACAATGCTGTAACGGATTGGAACAGTATGGAGAACAAATATTATAAATAAAAACAGCAGATAGCAAAGATACGAGTAGTTAACATTCCCATGTGGGTTCCCGTGGGGATCTCTGATGTGACAAAAATAAAAGAATAAGTTCTACTACTACTCTACATGCAAGTCGTATTAGGCGACTGATATAAGCTTGTGCACGGGGCTGGCACCCTAACCTGGTTTTAAACTACAGCAACAAAAAATATTACCCATTAAAATATACCCTTGCCTAAAGCGAATAAGCAGCCTGTGTTTTGTCTGCGATTTTTTTTTGTTTGGTATGTCCCATCTCTGATCTGTTTCTCTGTTTTGTTTTTCAAATCAAAACTGAAATACTCAAAAGGTATCTTCATCATTACAACCCTTCAGCTCCGCAGGGAGCATATGCCCTCAACAAAGTTAAGCCAAGTCTTCCTCTCCTGTGTCATCAGCTCATGGTCTATCATTGTCTTCTTCATCCCCTTCACGTGTCTTTTCTCCATGTGTTATTTGGTTTTCCTCTATCTCACTTACACATGGGATTCCAGTGTAAGAACTGCCTTGAAATGCTATCAACAGGTTTCCTCAGTGTGTGTCCTATCTATCTCCAGTGCCTTTTTTTCATCCCCTGTTCCACTGCTGCTTTGCCTTGATTCTTGTTATCAGTTCTACACTAGTGATCTTGTCGTATCCCTACAGAAGCTATGCCAAGGACATTATTGATATAACACTGCATATGATATTTTCTTCTTCTTCCTTCACCCTCAGGCGTCAACCTGAATATGTTCAACGAAAGCAGTGGTCAGTCTGAGGCTGTTGATATCTCCCTAGAGCTTTTCTAGGAATGGCACTGGTGATGGCCATATGGCCGTTCTCTGTTACATATGATATAAACACGAGATATTCAGTCAACACATCATGTCAACATCAAACTACTAAATACAGTGGTTGTTATGTGCTCCATGAGGGGCGAAACAAGGAGATGAGATGAAAAATGATGATCACTGTCCTCTGCATGGTTCATATTCTTCCTCCTGTCGGAGTGGCTAAGAGGTATGGGACGTCCCGCCTCGTATTCAAGACGTACCGGGTTCGAATCCCAGTTGAAGGATTATAATTTATGGGAAATTTTTTTTGTCAGAACAGTGTTCCTAATCATGTCATACTCCCCTGGTCTCATGGGTAGTGAGATCTGATGCCTAGCCTCCCCAGATAAGGGTGAAAAAATAGGATGTCCCCGTGTGCAAGTTGCGCACGTTTAAAAATCCCACGGCAGTTGAAAAATCGTAAAGAATAGGGCTATAATGCCCCCCGCTTGTCCTGGCAAAAATTTAAAAATTAGGAAACCTACCCCCACCACAAAAAATATTTATAGAATGTGTGATTCCTATACAGTATATTCACAGTGTGATCTGAGGGAGGAGATCGGAGCACGGATGGCGTTTTTTGTCCGTGTGCAATGAAGATAGTCCTTAAAAACCAAAGCAAACCTCCTCTACGTAGATGTCCAAGGGGCTCAGAATGACCACTGCTTTCTTTGAACATATTCAAGTTGACATCTGAGGGTCAACGAAGAAGATATTCTTCCTCTATTCACGAAAAATAGGCATATCGTTTTTACGGGGACTAACATGAGGCTGGCAACCTCATCATGTTAAACAAAATGCCACAGAAACCAAGGATGCAATAGCATACGACTGCTCGGTCAAGGCTTCTTGCATGGGGACGAACGAACTTTATTTTCGAAGGGTTATGAATTGGGGGGCGCGCAGGCCCGCCTAACATTCTGCCTTTCCACTCTCATTTATCTTGCATACAATATCCTTTCATTCCCATAAAAAAAAAAAAATAATAATAAAAAATATAACAAAACAATTAAAAAAAAAAATATAAAAAAAAATTCTGTATACCGACTCACTCATGCGGTCAAACAGTCTACAATTAAACTGTATTTTTGAATGTGTCATCAATCATCAATACAATACAAAAAAAATTACATAAACACATTCTCGCTTATATCCATACATTTTCTTGGTGGAAAATGAAAAAAAATAATAATAATACTTTCTTACGCACTTGGCAGGTAAAGTCTTTGAGCAGTTAATTAAAAAAAAAAAATTATGTAATATCTGCTTATTCTCATATACATCATCCCATTTAAGCAAACGAAAACATTCACATTTCTAAAGTACAGTGTATTGCGGGTACATTCTCACGACTCACATTTCTAAAGTACACTGGTATGCGGGTACATTCTCACATACATTACATTATATAATAATATTTACATGGATATTAAAACAAAATTATTCACATTAAAAAAACGAGCGGAAGAGGAAAAAAGAAATGTTGATCTATGGATGAGATGTTGACATGCAAATGATGTTTTCTATGGGGGGTAGATAATCAGTGTGTTTAGGAAGTGTTTTGAAAAGTGCTTTGTTAAATGCATTTTGTTGCATGCTTAAACAATGTTTTGTTAATCTGATAATAAATCAAATCTGTGTTACGTGTGTGTACCTCCAAGGTCAATCAAATGTACGTGGTGGAAAGGGAAATAATGCATGTTTGAAAATGCTTCCTATGGCAAAGCCTGTTGATAACATTGCTGAAATTTGCTTTCCACGTGCAAGTCGTGACTATAGTGAACACATTTCACCCACTTTTTTTCGGAAGGAATGGGCAATGGGTATGTTTGTAACATTTACCATTTTAGCCATGGCTCAGCTAAGACGCTTGACCAATGTTGACAGATGGAGAGCGATGGCATGGCTGCAGGATGATGTAGGGCTGCGAGAAGTTGCTAGGAGATTAGGAGTTGCCCACTCTGTCATACAAACTCTGCGTGATCGTTGTAATGCAACCGGCAGTGTCGCAGAACAACGCAGGTCAGGACGTCCAAGGTCTACCACAAGACGGCAATGAGCTGACCCATGGCTAAAATGGTAAATGTTACAAACATACCCATTGCCCGTTCCTTCCGAAAAGTGGGTGAAATGTGTTCACTATAGTCACGACTTGCACGTGAAAAGCAAATTTAAGAAATATTATCAACAGGCTTTGCCATAGGAAGCATTTTCAAACATGCATTATTTCCCTTTCCACCACGTGCATTTGATTGACCTTGGAGGTACACACACGTAACACAGATTTGATTTATTGTCAGATTAACAAACATTGTTTAAGCATGCAACAAAATGCAGCAAAACTTTTTTGACTGAGTGTTCAGGTTTTTTAAAAAAACAGCTTAGTTGAAATGACCTAAAAATTGAAAGTGGCCTTTAACTTTTTTTGAGCAGTATACAAAGACAAAGAAACACATCTTTCAAAACAACATCCTTCTCTTTCAAGTGATTTCTTTTCCGCTCAGCCCGACAAATTATAATGTTCATATAAGATGATTCAGACATCAATTCTTACTCTGTACGTGTTCATCACTTTGATCCTACACATATCTTTTGTATAACAGCGCGCAGAACATCAAACCCACAAAGGAAAAGGGATGTCACTCTCAATTTCGCTACAATCTAATATTATCTCCTTTCTTTTTATACCTAAATTATGTTCCATGAAAAATATAAAACCATATTAGAAATTTCTTTGCTGAAAGTTAAAAAAAATTTATATATATATATATATATATATATATATATATATATATATATATATATATATATATATATATATATAAATATATATATATATATATATATATATATATATATATATATGGACGGGATCCTTAACTTAAAAGTATTTTTTTTTTTTAAAGACGACATGAAGGAAAAAAAACACTGAATAATCTTAAACGCGTGACGAAATTTTTAAAAGTAATAAAAATAATACATAACTAGATAAAATGATAAGAGATGACAAATGGCAGGAAGCTGTCGAGACATAAGACTGATCACGCCAGCTGGCAAGGTCCACGAAGAAGACGTATATTAGCTTCACAGATTCAGTTTAACAGTTTTCTTCATATTCACCATGAATCCAACATGTCTTTCTAGATGTTCATAATATATGCAGAGTTATCGCATGAACGCGGACTCGTAGTATGGTCTTCGGTGGGCTTATTTTATTATTATTAATTTAGAAACGATACGCATTAAAAGTTCTTCAAGCTAATACTTAATCTGTCATGTTTCCTAATACCGCCGCAGTAGCATAGTGGTTAGTGCACTGGCTTCCTAGCTCAGTGGTCTTTGGTTCGATCCCCAAATGAGGTGTGATTTTTTAGGCCGCAAGCGGCTCCTGGGTCGACGCAGCCCCAAATGGGTACCAGAGCAACTCTGGGAAGGTTAAGACGGCCGGCGTGATGCTGACCACATCACCCCTAGCGTGCCGACGGTCGAGAAAATATGGGCCTAACACCATATTCCCAATATGCCTAAATGGGCGTGTAACGGGATAGTTGACCTTTTTCCTAATACCGCAGACATTCATTCACTCTTTATGTGTACCCAATGAACACAGGCCTTCAACAAGTCCCCTTCAACAAGTCCCCTTCAACAAGTCCCCTTCAACAAGTCCCCTTCAACAAGTCCCCTTCAACAAGTCCTGTGTCGTCGCGTGCATCAGTTTAAGTCTTTCCGTGTCTTCCTTATCACTGTAATATATATCGCCAGTTCTCTTCTCTGTGTGTGTTTTCCCCCACTTCTGCTTCTCTAACCCTGGGGATTCCAGAACAAGGACTGCCTGGTAGTACTATCAACAGGTTTACTCTATGTGTGTCCTATTCATCGCCAGCGTCTTCTTTTCATCTTTTGTTCAACAGGCGCTTGGTCTGGTTCTTGTCATTATCAGTTCCACATCAGTAAATGGAATCAATTACCGACATCATACTGTTCTAATCAGAAAGCCAGGTTCTAGGATAGTCATTTGTTTTTCTTTCAGTTTTATCTGTATAGTTATCAATTTTTGTCGCCTACTTTTTATGTCGCATCTGTTTTGCATTGAGCAAGACATTCCCAGTTGACGTTTTTATTTTGAGATATACAAGATTGCTCCTGACATTTTTGAGGCGCTTTTTAACACGCATCAGTAAATTGTACTTTTCGAAGTTTAATGTGACCAGAACCCGGCAGACCGTGTACACGTTTCTTCTTCTTCTACTTCTTCTTCATACACTTTGATATGTCAACTTGAATATGTTTTTTTTTTTTAAATCGGTGGTCGGTCTCAGGTTGTTGGTATCTTCATAGAGTTTATCCAGGAGTGGTAGTGCTGATGACCTTATATGCTTTCTCTGTTATTCAAACGTTGTACACTTTTGCAGCAGATGTCCAGCTGTAATTTAAAGGTGCCACAATTACACTCATCAGTAGTTCCTATCCTGGCAAAAGGGGCGACCGACCCCAGCCAGGCGCGTCCACAGGTGGCGGATATTAGAACGACCTCCAAATATGGTGTGTCAACTGCGAATTAAGTCAGTATTGCTGGACGAATAAGCAGCCGCGGACAAAACGGCGATGTCCTCCCAGCATGACGGGGAGGGGTAACAGGTGGCACTGATACCCCAACTGAAATCCCCCATATGTCTTATGACGGGTGCATCAAGCGAGTAAGAGCCGCTTTAAGCTCTAGCCACGGGGAAGGTAAACCTCGGTAAACAAACCAACCTGCTGCCTTGCAGCTACCACCGGGAGATGAAAAGGCTATGGGAGACAATCCTGTACAACAAACACAACCCGGCCTGCCGAAGACGGAGTGTGTCAGCTACGGCGCAGACACCGGGAAAAACTAGGACACACACTCTTTTGCAGTATGGAGTCATGCGACAATCTCGAAAGGGCCCACCCAAGCATCCGGTGCCTTTGCCAACCAAATGGTCGGGGGAAGGCAAAGTAGAGCAACTGACCAACCAACCCACTATCTTACAGTGGCTCAATGGAATGCAGAAGGAGTGAGGAACAAGAAACCGGAGTTACAAGAATTCCTCAGGGAAAATAACATTGATATAATCTGCATCCAAGAAACTCATCTAAAAGATACCCAACGCTTCTTCATACGTGGATACGAATTCTTCCGCCAAGACAGGGCAAAAAGAACTACGGGAGGAATCCTCACACTGATTAAAACCCCAATCCCAGCAGTAGAGATACACAGATCTGGTGAGGACGAACTTGAATACATAACAGTCCAACTACTGCTGCCCAATGGAGACTTAATGATAACAAACTGCTACAGCCCTCCAACCACAACTCTGGAGCTACACAAAGTGAAGCTTGCAGCATCGAGACACCTCTTTATGGGTGATTTCAATAGCCACTCACCCAGCTGGGGCTATGAAGCAACAGATCCGAGAAGAGAAGAGGTGGAAGATTGTATGGTAAAGAATAAACTAATTCTAATAAACCAACCAGAGGATAAGCCCACCTTCTATTCTGTAGTGGTTTTTGATGGTATTGTATGGTGGTTATGTTATCTAGTGTAATGTATGAGGTCAGCTGTGAAGGCTCCTGAGATAAATGTTTATGTGAATTACAGAAGGCCCTTCTTACTACCACTTACGACCTCAAACATATCTCTTTTACTATCATGAATGTAGCTACGTTAAAAAGTCTAGGGTACTGAAATGTAATGTGTTGTAATATAATATACAAACACACACAGGTAATTAATATGTCTAATAATATTAATAAAATCTATAACACACTGAACTAACTCAGACTGTTTTAGTTTTGATTTTAACAATTTTTTCTAAATTTATTAGTTCTGAACCAATGTTTTATTTTGGTCAGAACATATGAAATGTTATGGAGTTATAAATGGAATGCATAAATATATGGCATAATAAAATGGAATTTGTGTACATAGGTATTTTATAAGACTGGTTAACCTTAATAATATTTCTACTGTCTCTGGGAAACTATTAATGGATGTGCTGTTGGGGTGGTGTCATCACTCCCACTCTGTGACTACCACAAGCTTTGTCCATTGACTTATAGACTGTAGTTAAATGTTATATTTCCCAGGAATTCAGTATATATTTGATAGGGAAATATTTGTGGTGGTTTTAAATACTGGTTAATACTGGTGACACATTTTATTGGCAAGGGAAAGATCTTAATAAAGCTAGAGAACACGGAGTAGGTTTTGCGGTTTAAAAATCGCTAACTAAAATAGTTGAACCAGGCGAGAATGGATCAGAACGCCTGTTAACGCTCCGCCTGCAAACTAGCACAGGTCCCATCACCCTTGTCAGTGTGTATGCTCCTACTCTGTACTCTGCCTCAGAAGCTAAAGATTAGTTCTACGAGAATCTAACAGCAATTATCAAAAGCATACCTATACAAGAACAGCTTGTTCTCCTTGGTGACTTTAACGCTAGAGTGGGTGCCGATAATGTTTCATGGCCTTCATGTCTGGACAGGTTTGGTATTGGCAAGATGAATGAAAATGGACAACGGCTCTTAGAGTTGTGCGTCCACCATGACCTCTGCGTGACCAACACCTACTTTCAGACAAAACCCCAGCATAAGCATGGAGACACCCACGATCCAAGCACTGGCACCAACTTGACCTGATTCTCGTCAGAAGGCCACTCCTCAGGTCTGTGCTCTCCACGCGCTCGTACCATAGTGCAGACTGTGATACAGATCACTCCTTGGTTTGCTGCAAAATCAGAGCACAACCAAGAAAACTCTATCGTGTCAAACATGAAGGGAAACCACGCATTGATACCAGCAAGATGTCAGACCCTTTCATGATCGCTCAATTCACTGCGACCTTCGAGAAAGTGCTCAATAGCCCTCAGCATGGTGATACTATTACAGAGAACTGGGAGCATCTACGGAACACCATTCAAAGTACTGCACTTGCCACCTTTGGTAAGAAAACAGCAAAGTCAAATGACTGGTTTGATGCTTCATCAGATGTGATGGCACCTGTCATTGAAGCTAAGCGCAGTGCTATGAATGAATACAAACGTTCACCGAGTGCCAGAACCCTACAGATCCTGAGGGCTACGAGAAGCAAAGTTCAACAAACTGCTCGACGCTGTGCAAATGACTATTGGCTCCAGCTCAGTGAGAGCATCCAGATCGCAGCGCAAACAGGCAACATTAGACAAATGTATGACGGTATAAAGAAAGCACTTGGCCCCCATAAAAGTAAGACGGCACCGCTAAAAACTATCAGCGGAGAGAAGCTAACCGATAAAGGCACAGTGTGGATTCCGAGCTGGCAGATCAACAACAGACATGATCTTCTCTCTCCGCCAGCTTCAGGAAAAATCAAGAGAGCAGAAAAGACCATTATATATCGCCTTTATAGACCTCACAAAAGCATTCGACCTGGTTAGTAGGGATGGACTCTTTAAAATCCTCCTGAAAATAGGCTGCCCTTCTAAAATGCTGGAAATGATAAAGTCATTCCATGACGGCATGAAGGGAACAGTCCAATATGCTGGAAGCACGTCACAGCCCTTTGATATACGAAGTGGCGTTAAACAAGGCTGTGTTCTGGCTCCGACCCTCTTCGGAATCTTCTTTGCCTTACTCTTGAGACATGCATTCAGAGATGCAACTGAAGGAATATGCCTTCACACTAGGTCAGATGGCCGTCTGTTTAATCTTTCAAGGCTGAAGGCAAAAACAAAAATCAGAAGGGTCACTATAAGAGACTTGTTGTTCGCTGATGATGCAGCAGTCGTCACTCAAAGCCAACAGGAGCTTCAGAGCTTGATGAATCGCTTCACTAAAGCATGCAAGGACTTTGGCCTCACAATAAGTCTAAAGAAAACGAATGTGCTGAGTCAGGATGTGGGTGCTGCACCAGTTATCACTATCGATAACTATGAATTGGCAGTGGTGCACCACTTCACATACCTAGGGGCTACCATCAATGACAAACTCTCACTGGATACAGAAATCGACAGCCGCATTGGCAAAGCTGCAGCTACCTTTGCCCGCCTCACATCGCGTGTTTGGGGAAACTCTAAACTCACAATGAAGACCAAAGCTGCGGTATATAATGCCTGCGTCACCAGCACACTCCTATATGGCAGCGAGACCTGGACGACCTATGCTAAGCAAGAAAGAAGGCTCAATACCTTCCATTTGCGGTGTCTACGCTGCATCCTCGGCATCTCGTGGAAAGATAAAGTGACTAATGTCGAGGTGTTGTCACGTGCTGGCCTTCAAAGTATGTATACGCTTCTTAGACAGCGCAGACTTCGCTGGCTTGGCCATGTTCGCCGCATGGAAGATGGTCGCATCCCAAAAGATATCTTCTACGGACAATTAGCAGATGGCAAGAGAACAGTTGGGCGACCACAGCTGAGGTTCAAAGATGTGTGCAAGAGGGATATGAGGGCACTGGACATGGATCCAGCAAAATGGGAGGATGAAGCTGCTGATCGCACTAAGTGGCGATGCTATTTACGGCGCCACCTCAGATTGGGCGAAGAGAGGCTCACACAAGAAGCAGAGGTGAGGATAAAACGTCGAAAGGAGCACCAGGAAAATAAGCAGCTGCGGGCTGCCACCTCAGAGGCGCATTCCCATAGTCAGTTATGACTGAAGGGGCTATTACTTACTTACTTACTTACTAATACTGGTGAATCTTCAGCAGGCCACGTATTCACTCATCTTGTCTGTGAAGATCTGATACTGGCTTCCTGTGGCCCACTCCTCTCTGTAGCTGGAATACAATGCTAGGCTGCACCGACACAAATGTTAGGCGGCACACACATCTGCTTGTGTATTCTTGCTTAAGTATGTGGCACTAGCTTTAGTGCCACAACAGAAACTCACAATTCTGAAACAAAATTTGTGCTATGTATCAGTACTCTGTCTACTGCACCACTCTTACACACAGCACAACACATCAACATTACACAGAATGGGTCAGATCTCTCTGACCAACACAGCACATCTTACCCAGTTGTTTTCATATAGTACCAGTTCCCAAAGACTGCATTGCATCTGAGATATGTTCAATAGTTTCCTCTTTCCCTGTCCGTCTGTATAATTTAAAGTATATTATTTCTCTGCTTAAGATGGGCTATCATACTAGCTAGGTTTTATATTCATAACTTTATTATTAAGAAAAAACATATTTTTTCTCAAGGTTAGTTTTTGAAATTTGTTGTTGCACGTTCTCCACGGCGTTTGCCGCTGAATTCAAATAAAACAACCAAGTATCGTAAAACGTCCAAGAAATGACTGTTTCGAATAAGAGCTAAGGTCTTTTTCTATCAATTTCCTTACATTGTGTCAACTAGTGGCGTGAATTTTTTCTTTCTTTTATTTCTTAAACTACAACTTGCGTCTTTTTGCCCATTAGGTTCACACACGTGTTCAGTCATAATTTTTCTTTTTTATATCTCCGTTATCCTCCCGTCTACAAGGGTACCGTTTCATCTGCACGTCTAACTAGTTAGTTTGAATGGCGGTAGGAAATGCGGGCATGGGCGAGCATGTCTCCTAGTATCTTACGCATTATTTTTTTTCCTACAATGTTCTCTTTATAATTGGAGATATTTTAACGTTGTATCACGGTAAATTCATCACATATTCCAGAGTATGGAAAACAACGAGCACACCAGATCTTGCTATGGCTACAGATGACATACATCGACTCACCACTAGAACAGTAAATACCCAACTGGGGGGAAGTGACCATGTACCAGTCACGTTACAGATATCTGAGGTAAGAAGTGCAGGACAAATTAATATGTCTCCTAGCTGGAATTTCAAAAAAGCAAACTGGGGATTTTTAAAAGAACAAGTCGATAACCTCTGTCAGAACATTACCCACTTAAATAACATCAATAAAAACATTTCCATCATCAGTGAGGCAATCATCCAAGCAGCAAAGAAGTCAATTCCACGAGGTAAACGACGAGACTACAACCATACTGGAGTGACAACCTGGAAAAACTCCATAGTGACTTAAATAAAGCACGGGAAACTATGGAGCGAAATCCCACAGTAGAGAACACCCAGAGGCACAACAGCGTAAAACAAGCTTTTAATGAACAAAAGAAAGCTGAAATCCAAAGGAGCTGGCACCAGAAGACCAGCAGTCTCAACACGGAAAAGGACTCAAGCAAGCTGTGGAATCTGACAAGAGTACTAAATGAAGAAACAACAACCAGCTACTGTAAGACTGTCATTAAGGAAAATGAAAAATACCACACAGGAAAGATGGCAGCAAACATCCTGGCAGATTTCTACAAGGAAGAAAGCACCACATCGCTTTCACATGCACGTATCCAAGAAGTACGTAAGCAAGTAAAAGAAAAACTGAAGCACCAAAACCCAGATACCTGCATGAAGTCATCCCTTACTATGAGAGAACTAAGTGCTGCCATAACAAAACTAAAGAACATGAAAGCTCCAGGAAAAGATGGTATCACAAATGATATGACCAAGAACCTTGAACCTGTAGCCAGGCATAAGCTCCTCATAATCTTCAATCAATCATGGAGTACTGGAAAATTTCCAGATCGATGGCGAGAAGCAATCATTGTTCCCATCAGAAAGAAACAAAAGGAGAAAACAAGCAAGCCCAGCTACCGACCAGTTAGCCTACTGAGCTGTCTGGGTAAGGTAATGGAAAGAATGGTGAACTCAAGATTCCCAAAGCATCTGGAAAAAAAAACCATCTGCTTGATAACACACAGTCAGCATTCAGGAAAAACCGCAGCACCGAAGACCAGCTAGTATTATCTAGCCCAGGAAGTAAAAAATGCCTTTCAGGAGAAAAAGAAAGTACTGGCTGTTTTTGTAGACTTGACAAAAGAATTTAATAAGGTATGGAAAGAAGGACTCCTCCTTAAGATGCTCAACAACAAAACTGAAGGGAGAATGTTCAGCTGGAACTCCGCCTAAGCCGGTCCCAAGCCCAGCTGAAAAAGGAGGAGGGCGGCCTGCATGGAGGCCGTAAGGAGGCAGCCCCTCCACCATGCAAAGGCACAACAGGCCAATCACCTGTTTGCTTTAAAATATAATTACGCGAACTACAAGAGAGAAAACCGGACTGATTCTAAAAGCGACGAACTGGAACGGACTACGGACTACGACTCATGGAACGTGGAACACAAGAAGTATAAATGGGAAAGAAGAGGAGCTGGTGGAAGAGATGAGGCAAGCAAAATTAGAAATCCTGGCTATAACGGAAACAAAGAAAAAGGGACAAGGATGGCAACACGCTGCTCTACAGTGGTGTACCCACATCTGAAAGAGCTAAAGGGGGTGTGGGTTGCAATGTGGCCAAAAACCAGAAAGATAATATCAAGGGATGGAACTCTGTCTCGGAGCGCATTATGGTTGTAAAACTAAAAGGAGAAACCATAGTCAGCCTGGTCATAGTGTATGGGCCAAATGAGGATGAGAGAGCAGAGGTCAAGGAGGAATTCTTCGAGCTGCTTCAAAGGACAGTGGATGACTGCCTAGATGAAATTATCATGCTCGGAGATTTCAATGCCAGAGTTGGAAATGACCATGCTAGATGGGGTGGAGTTATCGGAAGATATGGAGAAGATACTCTCAATGACAATGGAAAGCGACTCCTCAGATTCTGCAGTGAGCAGAATCTGATTATTACAAACACAAAGTTCCCCCATAAGCGCATACACTAAATGTGAACCAACAAAGAATGAGAAGTCAGTGATCGACTATGCCATTGTTAGGAGGAGCTCATTCAAATATGTCCGGGATGCAAGAGTCTGGAGGGGGCTAGAGATTGGAAGTGATCACTACCTGCTTACAATCAAAAGAACAACTGAAAGAGTTGCTCAGCCTAGGAACTGCCCAACATCACGCAAGAAACCAAGTAAACAAACGGGAGAAATGAGCATTAAGACCTACAAGCTGAGAGAGCCAGAAATTAAGACCAGATATCAGGGGCTTATTGCTACAGCGGTGGGAAACACAGAAAAACAACCTGATGACTTGGAAACCCTCTGGCTTAAATTCAAGGACATCATAAAGACAGCTGCTGCAGAAGCATGTGGTGAAGTCTGACTTGCAAACAAGAGAGAGAGGACACCTTGGTGGACAGAGGAAGTCAAAGAGAAAATAAGAGAGAAGAAAATGGCATGGAAACAATACTTAGGAGCTAAAAACACAGCAGGACAAATAGAGAATATGTGATACTTAGAACAGAAGCAAAGAACAAGGTGCTAGCAGCAAAACAGAAGTCCTGGGAAGAATTTGGAGAAAAGCTAGAAAAAGATGCGCAAGAAAACCAGAAATTGTTCTATAAGACCTTAAAGAACATGAGGAAGGAAAAACAAATCCCTCTCAAATTTATAAAAGACAAGCAAGGCAAATTGCTTACTGCCCCGAAAGAAGTAATGGAAAGATGGAAAGAATATTTCTCAGAACTCCTCGATGACGAGCAAGGTCAAGCATCAGAAATGATAACCACTAGCACAGAAGAGGAAACCAATGGTGATGAAGATGACATAAAGATGGAAGAACTGAAGGCAGCACTGGAGAAAATCAAGATGGGCAAAGCAGAAGGGCATGATGGTATAACACCAGAAATGGTTAAGTACATGGGAGCATCAGGTGATCTATTACTCTTAATGGTCCTACAGGCAGCGTGGTGCAACAAGATCATACCAAAGGATTGGGAGATTGCCATCATAACACCAATTTTAAAAAAAGGTGACAATCGACAATGTGGAAACCACAGAGGCATATCCCTTCTCAGTGTCCCTGGTAAAATCTACTCCAGATTCCTAGAGCAGAAACTCCGACGCATAGCTGAGCCACAATTGGATGAGATCCAGTGCGGATTCCGAGCAAACCGAAGTACTCAAGACCTAATCTTCACATTCAGACAGCTGAGCGAAAAGGCTCTTGGGTATAAGAGTGAGATCCATCTTTGTTTCATAGATCTGGAAAAGGCGTTTGACAGGTTTCCCTGGAGCAAACTTTGGGACTGTTTGGCAAGGAAGAACATTCCAGCACCTCTGATTCATGCTATACAGAGCTTCTACAAGTCTTGCAGAAATTATGTGAGGACAGCAAACCATAAGTCAGAAGAGTTCAGGACTACCACTGGTGTTAGACAAGGTGATATCCTGTCACCTTATCTTTTCATACTCCTCATGGACGATGTTATCAAGGCATGTAAGGAGAGAACAAGAAAGTATTCAGTGGGGTACTGGAAGATGAGACTGTTGCGTGCATATTTTGACGCACATATTACAAAAATCGATATGGCTATTTAATATGGGAAAAATATAGACATTCATTCATTTGTGTATGAGAATGCTGTCTATGGGGAAAGCGAGATAATCCATGTTTGATTCACACTTTTGATTATAGGAGTAATCGTTTTTTATATTGATCCGGCGCACGGATATTGCTCTTATATTTGTACTTATTTTTAGGGCCAGAAAATAGATTAATTTGCTTATTATGTTTATGGCCTGAATTCATATGTATTACATATTATTAGTACAAGTAGAATCAGTCCTATATTGTATATTTTGGATGGGTAGGCGGGACTAGATTCTTATTATTCCGGTCTAGCGGAAGTATGAGTTGTCTTGTCAAGTCGTGATGAGTTCCGATGTACCGTGATAATGGCGGGTACGCACTTTTCAAAGGGCTGGTAGATTCTTAAGGAAATATGATTCATGAAGTGGTTTTCTTCTAAAGGAGATGGTATCTCTACTAGAGTTTATGTTAGAGACTCTCCTAAGGTACGGTACAATGTATAATTCGGACTCCATGTATTGCCAGACCCTATATTGATGATCTCATGTCGATTCGACCTAGATGGAACATTGTGCTTCGTATCGCTAGGGTCGTGTTTTGTATCGACGAAGATGACAGACTTTCCTACAGCGGTTATGGCTACATGAATTAACCTGATCACCGTAGAGCTGTATGGAAACATTTATGAAATCATTTATATATCCATTATAAATTAACTCTGGCTTATATTCTCCTTCCTATGAATGAGTGAACGACAACTCAGGGAGGCGGCCATGTTAGATTTCGGTCATCATATGTTTTGATCACTGCCAAGAGAACAGATTATTTATCCTATTATCGGACAGTGACAGGGAGATCTCAATCTTGCTAGAAACCCCCCTTTCGTGGTTTCATAATATATACTACAAACTATGGACGTCAAGTAACTTTAGTTATTTACCGATCTGCCTTCACTGACGCGTTTAGTCAGATAGGGGATGCGGCCATAATGTATCATGACATTGAACTTTTGATGTACTGCCCATTATTTCTGAATGTGTCATGACTTCAGATCTGCTATGTATACCTACAAATTGATATGTCAACATACCATGATGTACTCGTATGTCCCAGTGTGTACGTCTGAATAAATTGAGTAAACAAAGATTCCAGCAGTCTGCATTGGTGCCTTGTAGACACAAGTGTATGAGTGGTTATATTGGTCAGCACACGAACAGTACACCATTCGCGGTAATCACACTCTACACTTCTACTCCATACATACACCATCCTGCGTCGGTTGAAGTGACCAAGTTTAGGGCCTGCTTCCCCTGGAGCCTTTGCCTTCCCTAACTCAGGACTAGGGTGAGTTACCCATTTACAGCTGGGTAGACTGGAGCATGCCTGATCTCAACAACACACCACTCTTCCTTACAGAGCATACAGACTGACACTTTACAGAGTGGGAGATAAACAAAAAAAAAAGAAGAAAGAAACTTTTACAGTGGCGAGCCAGATTCCTGGGTCCAGCTTACGCAGTTTTGTGTTGAGAATCACAGTTTACAGCTGAAAGAACATTTGTTTTGAACACATCAACACCAGTAGGACAGCTATACAGTCGATGTCAGCTTGACCTGTATTACCGATAGGATGCTGTATCTAGGTCAGCGCTTGTTGACAGTTTTTTTCGCTGTACAGACAGTATTACACAGGACAGTGGTATCAAGTGTAGAAAATATCTGGAGCAGTATTGTTGACATTTCTCAACGTACAGAAGAATCACAGTGTTGTTGAACATAAAGTGCATAGTTCATCGTTGGATCTTCATATGCTCAAAAGAGAAAAATTGACAGTGTAATAGTTTAAAATTAAATCTATTACTAAATAAAGTGGCAAGTTATTAGAATTAAAATAAACTGTGCCTGCTTTACAACACTATACCTGCAACACATTCCATTCATGACATAAATTATATTGTATGCTATATGCTATTTATGCTTACATGTTATTTGTTTATATGTGTAGGTGTTTATATGTTGCGGGCCTGGATGGGAGGTGACTAGAACAGGAAATACCGAGTGATATTGGTCTTGTTCTGGCGTTCGATAGGGAGCAATTTCTTAATTGAAATTTGCATGCAACATAGTTTGCAAATATTTGGTTAGTTGTGACGACTGTTTCATATTTGTATTTGTAACATTTTTTTTGTTCTTTATTTTTGTTTGATTTGTTTGTATAATTGTAGGTCTCATCTTTCCTTTCATTTCAGTTTTTTACACCCTTATGTTTATACACTGTGGCGTTATTTGTCTTGTTATATTATTGCAGTTATCATCACGGTTTCTGTGATCATTTTTTTTCAGTTCTCCTATTTAATTTAATTTGATCTCTGCAAATGTGTTCATATTGTCTTTTCTTGTCTGTCCTTTGTAATGTCTTTAGTTGACATATGACATAGGAGTTATAGTGGTATACACTGATAGTATAGTACAGATCAGTACTTTATGATTATTTTCCACAGGTACCCAAGTGATCTTTGATTACATTGAGGTATACAAGACCTTTGTAAGGCTTGTCTCCCACAGTATTTGAGATACAGTTATTGTTGTCCACAGGTACTCAAGTTATCATTGGTTATTATAAACCATACAAGTTTGGACTAAGACTAAGTCTATGGTATAGACTTGTCTCCCATTAAATTGAAATAGGGTAATTTATTTACTTTTTCAGGTTTCTGATTTAAGAAGACAATATGTCTACATTAGATTATTTTATTGCACAAGGAAAATCTCTTGATAAGACTGGAAAAGACTTAGAACAATGGGCTGTTGCTCAATATGACAAAGCATTAGCTGCAGAAGAGAAAAAAATTGCTGCTGCTGCTGAAGAGAGAAAAGCTGCTGCTGAGGAAAAAAAAAGCTGCGGCTGAGGAGAGAAAACTTCAAATAGAAGAAAAAAAAAGCTGCTGCAGAAGAAAGGAAAGCTCTAGCTGAAGAAAAAAGATTAGAAAAAGAAGCTGATACTGCTGCTGAACTTAAGAAATTGCAGATGCAAGTGGAGGAAAGGAGATTTGATGCAGAACAGAAGAAATTAGAAGCTGATGCAGAACATAAAAAATTAGAAGTTGCTGCTGCTGCAGAACAGAAAAAATTAGAAGTTGCTGCTGCTGCAGAACAGAAAAAATTAGAAGCTGCTGCTGCTGCAGAACAGAAAAGATTAGATAGAGAAGCTGAAGAGAGAAAAGCAATAAGAGAACATGAGTTTGAATTAGAGAAATTAAAATTGACATGTATGAGTAATGTTAATCAGGCATCTGGTGGTAATGGTAAACCCTTTGTGTACAAGGTCAAGGTACCAGCGTTTAACCCTACCAGTGATGACATAACATTTTGGCTTTCTAGATTTGAACGGGCTTGTCGATCTCATAATGTTGACAAATCACAGTATGTGAATCAGTTGTCTGAAAATCTAAAAGGGGAGTCTCTGAGTAAGTTATATTTTGTTGAAGAGGCCGACAAAGATAATTATGATGCTGTTAGGGCAGCTTTGATAAAGAGATATCAGCTGTCTGAGGAAGGTTATCGTCTTTTGTTTAAAACAATGAGACCTGAGGTAGGTGTAGAATTCTCAGAATTCATCTCAAAAGCACGAATTACACTTTCACGATGGATTGAATTATCCAAAACAGAGAAAACATTTGATGGTCTTACGGATTTATTGCTAAGAGACAAGGTCATGTCTTCTGTAAATAAATCATTCCTAGAGTTTTTACATGAGCGTAAACCTAGTACAATAAAGCAAATGGAAGAATATTGTGACCAGTATGCCACGGCACACCCTGACATGATTCTTAGTAACTCTAACATTAAAGAGAGTATGCCAGTTGCTTCGGCAACAGAATATAATCAGAATTACTCACACAAATTCCAAGGAGCTAAAAATAAATTTGATAAAAAGGTTAATTGGAATAAGTATCAAAACCAAGATAACCGCTCAAATCAGAGTTCTTCTTTGAAGAACTGGAATCGGGCTGATAGTCCCCGACACGCGAGGGGTACCCATAATGTTAGAAATTCTCGGAAAGGGAGTAGCTATAGGAACTACCCAAGTGCTTCATGGAGACAAAAGAAACAATATTACAGGGATACTCAATATAACGAGCATGATGATTATGATCATGAATGTTATGAGTCAAACCCAAATAGGGGTTATAACAAGGGAAATGATAATTATAGAGACAATTATAACCGAGGTAGATCACAACACAAAAGACATGGTAAATCGTATTACCAGGCTAACTCTGCACAACAGGAGTTCCACGACACCGATAATCAGAATAATGATAAAAAAGACTCCAATAGTGTAGCAAATTCCGCTTTCGATTTTGCTAGAGCATCTCAGTGTTCGCAATGCAAAACATTATTCGATCCAACCACAGTTTCTACTTTAAGCTGCGGTCACCCGCTTCCCGCTCTCCATGCGTCAATTGCGCATAATGGAAGGGGTGCTCTTGTCTTTAATAGGGGCCTAATAGATGGTACTCCGGTATCAATTCTTTTCGATTCGGGGTGCACTACCATTGGAGTGAGGCAATCACTCGTAAATCCTTCTCGAGCTACAGGCAATATAGTCAAATGTGTAACATTTGGTGGCACATTGGAGAAGTACTCCACTGCCATTATCAATATTGCTACGCCTTTCTTTACAGGAGAGGTGCAAGCATGTCTCTTGCCGAATCCGATCGCTGATCTTATCATCGGTCGCATTCATGGAGTGAAAGAATGCACTCCACAGCAAATTTCTAATTGGGAAAATGTTAATATGCAATCTGCTAATGCAGTAATCACTAGGGCTCAAGCTCTTAATATGCCACAATCTTCACATTCTGAAGATAAGGATGCGCAGATCCAAGATGATCCCTTGGAGATTTCCCACGATTCCTTTATCAAACAGCAGGAAGATGATCCTACTCTAAAGAAATTCTTTACTCTGGCAAAAAAAAGGTGATCCGAATAAGGATACAAATCGTAAATCTTGGATTACGATGAAGAATGGCGTACTTGTACGTATGGTACAAGACTCCGCTAAGTCCATTCATTCTCAAATCCTTGTGCCTAAAAATATGAGAGTTAAAATCTTACAGCACGCTCATGATTCGCAGTGTGCTGGACATATGGGTTTTTCCCGTACTAAAGCTAGAGTTCTTCAATCTTTCTTTTGGCCTGCTGTGAATAAGGACATACGAATCTATTGTCGATCTTGTAAAGTATGTCAAGAGATTAAATCCAGAGGTCCACGCCATGATGCACCTATTCAGGCTGCAGACATTCCCATTCGGCCATTTCAAAAAATGGCGATAGACATCATTGGTCCATTTAAGATAAAGTCTGCTAGAGGACACCAATTTATTTTGACGTGTGTTGATATGTGCACACGTTGGCCGGAGGCTGTTCCTCTAAAGAGCATAACTACTGCTGATGTCGCAGATGCTCTTTGGTTAATATTTTCTCGTCTGGGGTTTCCAGCAGAAATATTATCCGACCATGGTACCCAACTCATATCGGATACCATGTCTCAAGTAATGTCGACTCTGAAGATAGAGAGATCGCTGAGTAGTATTTATCATCCTATGTCCAATGGGATGGTGGAACGTTTGAATAGAACTCTGAAAAACCTACTAGGTAAGATAACAGAAGATCATCCTCAGGATTGGGATAGGGTTTTACCCGCGGCTCTCTTTGCATATAGAGAGGTCGCCAACGAACATACAGGATTTTCTCCCTTTGAACTTGTCTTTGGCGCGAAACCGCGAGGTCCTATGTCCTTACTTCATGATCTTATAACTGCTGATAATATTGTCGATGACACAAAATCCTCTTATGAATATGTCATCGCACTTAGACACAAGATTATTGAAGCATGCAAATTGGCAACTGCTTCTTCTGAATTTGCGAAACAGAAGGCAAGGGAATTTGCCAATAAAAAGAGATGTTTGCGACAACTTTGTCCAGGTGACAAAGCATTTGTCTTGCTACCTTGTAGGGAAAATAGACTTCTCATTTCTTGGAAAGGTCCGTACGATATAATATCAAAAGTTTCCGATGTTGACTATATCGTCGATATTGACGGGAAGCGTAAAACCTTCCACATCAACATGCTCACGGAATTCCATGAACGTCCTGATTATTTACAACCTGTTTTCCAGGCAACGGACGATTTTCCAGTCCAACATGGACAGTACTCATCTCTGTCAGTAATACAGGATGAGGAAACGAGTTTCTCGGATGTAAATTTACCTTTTCCAATGATTCCTCTTCACTCTAATGAATCATGGAAAGATGTTGCAATTTCTCCAGAATTATCTCCAGGAGAGCAGAAACAAGTTTCTACTATGTTAGAACAATTTCAGGATGTCCTTACTGACATTCCTGGTCAAACTGATGTCATTCAACATGACATTATTCTTACTGACCATAGTCCTATAAGAGTCAGACCGTATCCTATCCCGATACATTTTTCAAGCACAGGTAGAGAAAGAGTTAGATGAGATGATAGAGTTAAAAATTATTGAACCATCCACATCAGCATATTCTTCGCCGATGGTTATAGTACGAAAAAAAGACAATAACATACGTCTTTGCGTGGATTATCGCAAATTGAATCAAGTGACTAAATTTGATGCTGAACCTATGCCTTTACTAGAAGAGCTACTTACGAGACTATCGAATTCTCATTTCTTTACTAAACTCGATTTGTCTAAGGGATATTGGCAAGTTCCACTACCCGAACACGCCAAACCGTTTACTGCCTTTTCGACGCCTAGGGGTCTATTCCAATGGAATTTCATGCCTTTCGGTCTTATGAACGCCCCTGCAACATTTGTACGCATGATGCGTCGAATCCTATCTCATCGCTCAGATGTCATTGCGTATCTTGATGACATCTGTCTTTTCAGTGATACTTGGAACGATCACTATAATGGTATAAATGAACTATTGTCTATCTTACGCGAGCATAACCTGACAGCGAAACCATCGAAAGCATGTATTGGTTTTAGCGAAATATCTTTCTTAGGACACCGTGTTGGTCATGGGTTCCTAAAAAACAGAAGACCATAATACAAGTAAGATACTTAACATTTCTATTCCTAAGACTAAAAAGCAAGTACGAAGTCTCTTAGGTCTAATACAATTTTATGGACGATTCATCCCGAATCTGTCCTCCATTATGTCACCTCTTTCTTCCTTGCTAAAGAAAGGGTCTCCTAATGTAGTCCATTGGACTCAAGAATGTCAATCCTCTTTGGATAAGGTTAAAACTATGTTTTCTACTTCACTGTGGTGAAGTGGGATGTTATAAATATTTATAGGGACTTAGTGTACTGACTGAGATCAGCTGTGAAGGTACTTATCTGAATAAGATAGCTGTATTATAGGAATAACTTCTACCCCGGCTGTACACATATATATATATCTCAGTCAGAATTATTCTAATAAAACGAAATGAACTACGTTTATATAATCTAGGGTATGTGTATGATGAAGTGTAAGTCAAAACAACAGACAGATAAACAATTTAATTTATTCCACTACTCTTGACAACACTGTGACACTCACATACATATAACACTCTACAAGGATATCTTAAAAGAGTCACTGATAACTTTTAAATAACAATATGTATTCATTACTGGCATGAATGAATATGTGTCCTGATTCAACTACAAGGGAACCAGGAATCACAATCAATTTAAATTACAAGTTATATGTACAGAATTTCTCAATATGAATATTGTAGTGACATATATTATTAAAATTATCCTATGTGTGTCAGTTGTGTAGTAGTAATATGAGGTAATACTGGTTTTGTTTTGTTCAAGCTCTGTTGGTATTTGTCATCATGACTTCAATAGTTTGTCTTTATTGGAACTAGTATTGGAGATGTTCTCAGTTCCTGATATTAAAAACAATTTACGCGATTCCCTCTTAATGCTACTTTGATACAAGGTCATTTTAAGAAATGGGGGTACATAATTTTGAGCTCAGCTGGCCACATCAGCTTATCTTGCGTGATGGCGGCAGGAAAAGACTCCTCTGCTCGATTTCTCCCCTGGGCTCTGGAGACACCTCACTGATAGCTAAATGGACCAAGGAGTATGCTGTCCGACTCTGGATTCAGCAAAGCTCTGACCAGGTGCTGCTCAATACCATCAAGACCACGGTCCCTGAAAACAAGAAGGATGTACCTTCTACTTCATAACTAATTGATACTCTAGTTCTACACTGAGCACAATACACCACAAACATTGAGTTCAGAGCGTTAGGCCAACTGTCAGCTTCATCTGAAATACTTTATACCAGTATTAACCTCCTTAATGGTTACTACGCCTCTGCACTTCCAGCATTATTTCTTTCTAGTCAATCATGGATTTGTCAGTGTACTGTTTGGCCATTCCATGCCGTTTTTTACTTTTTCCTCCGACACCTTCTGTTCAGGCTGGAGCATTATAGGCTTTACATCATGTTTGCTACTGAACTACACATATATACAGGCATAAATTAACAATTCACATTCAATTTTCATTAAAAGATACTGAATGTTTCAAGCTTACCACAATTCATAGAATAAACACAGATACGTTGACTAGCAATGAATTCTGGCACAAATTCCCATCTGCTTATGTTCCAGGCTTTTATTTAGCAAGAATATGAGCTGGCTTCAACGCACTGTTGCTTTATCAAGCTTATTTGAACTAGTGGTCTCGAACTAACGCTCCTAAGTGATTATATCAGCGAGTCTGGCCAATGGAGCCACGTTTCGACAAGTGTTTGAAAAAATTGTACCTTCCCACGTCTCCCCTAACAACCAAAGATAGTATTTATAGTCCGACCAATCGTGTTTAGTCTTATATTTGTTGCGCTCCAATCAATTTGGAGTTTACATGGTAGGCTATTTCCGTACGTAAGGTTTTTTCAAACACGTTATAAAAAAAATTTTATGAGCAGAAATGATTTCATGCTGTCAGGCATCCCCACTATTTTATTTTGGGTTATAACTTGTTAATTCCTAGACTATTTGCGTAACGTTTTACATATTCTTTGTCAGCAAGCCCTAAGGAACCCAAAATACAAATTTAAAAGAGCTAAGTGGCTGCGTTCAAAATATGCAATTTCTTCTACCTCCTGTTTCGAAGATGTGCTGTCTGGGTACTGTAATGTTTTCAAACGTAAACCCATCTATTGTCATCTTTCCTAATAAGAGTTTTTCAGGATTTAAAAACCTAACTCTGGGAAGGGTAGTGAATTTTATCACTGTCGATTTGAAATAAAGTTAGTGCATGTGGCCTTACACGCGTGATAGTAGTAAGTGTGTATCGCGTTACGCTTGTTGGGGGTGGCATTAATAGCGAGACGCGTGTTTAATTTTGCATGCGTTCCTGATTTTCAGCCCTCCCTTCTCTCTATCCTTTAGTCCATCTGTCTTTAGTTACGCCGTGTATAAAATGGAATGAATGAAATATTAAAATTAGGTCATTGATCAGCTTGGTATCTCAATGTTTTTGCAAGAAATACAGCACACGTTTTAATGTGTTGTGGAAACGCTTGTATTTATGCAGTGGCTTATATTTAACGTGGAAACGTTACAATTTGCCGACGAAGTAGAAAACAAGGGGATTGCGAGTACTGTCATTGTGACAGCACTGTTCTTTACCATTCTTCTTCCTTTCTTTATTATATGTATTTATTAGGGACTTAGAATGTCCTCCTCTTTGGATAAGGTTAAAACTATGTCTTCTACTTCACCTATCCTAGTATTGCCTTCTAAGGATAAGACATTTATTCTTCGTAGTGACGCTTCATCCACCGGGATTGGAGCAGCACTAATGCAAGAGTACTCTGGAACTCTGCATCCTGTGATGTATATTTCTCGGAAATTAAATGCCGCAGAGAAGAATTACTCGGTCCTAGACCGTGAATTATTGGCTATGGTTTGGTCAATCCTTAAACTGCAAAGATTTCTTCTGGGCGCGCATTTCATTGTGGAAACTGACCAGAAAGCTCTTACGGCTATTCAGAGTAAAAATCTGAAGAGCGCGAGATCAACGCGATACGCGATTGCTCTACAGCCATTTCATTTTTCGGTGCGAGCTATCCGTGGGTCAGAAAATGTGATGGCAGATATTTTGTCTAGATGCCCACATGATTCATAACTGTTATACAACTTTGATACAGTTGTTTCTATGTTGAAATGTGTACACATATGTAATATATCATATATTGATTGTAACACTACTTAGCGGTTCATTGATATTTATTCACCGCTGATCTTTCAATGTTTTTCGTCTTTGATGATCATGATGTTAAGATATCTTAGATGAAATTTATGTATAAACTAATGTGGAAATTGTGTCATTGCTAATATTGTAGTATGCGTTGGTGACACCTCTCTGGAAATATTAATACTTAGAGAAGTACCTTCTCTAAGGTCATAAAACTTATGCTTATCATCTGCGCATTGTTATTGGTGCGTTGTGAGCCTATTGTATGTTGCTCCTAGATGTGTTTCAAAAAAAAAATGTACCATTTTTTTTTTTCCCGAGGGGTGTGGTAATCTGTTGCGTGCATATTTTGACGCACATATTACAAAAATCGATATGGCTATTTAATATGGGAAAAATATAGACATTCATTCATTTGTGTATGAAAATGCTGTCTATGGGGAAAGCGAGATAATCCATGTTTGATTCACACTTTTGATTATAGGAGTAATCGTTTTTGATATTGATCCGGCGCACGGATATTGCTCTTATATTTGTACTTATTTTTAGGGCCAGAAAATAGATTAATTTGCTTATTATGTTTATGGCCTGAATTCATATGTATTACATATTATTAGTACAAGTAGAATCAGTCCTATATTGTATATTTTGGATGGGTAGGCGGGACTAGATTCTTATTATTCCGGTCTAGCGGAAGTATGAGTTGTCTTGTCAAGTCGTGATGAGTTCCGATGTACCGTGATAATGGCGGGTACGCACTTTTCAAAGGGCTGGTAGATTCTTAAGGAAATATGATTCATGAAGTGGTTTTCTTCTAAAGGAGATGGTATCTCTACTAGAGTTTATGTTAGAGACTCTCCTAAGGTACGGTACAATGTATAATTCGGACTCCATGTATTGCCAGACCCTATATTGATGATCTCATGTCGATTCGACCTAGATGGAACATTGTGCTTCGTATCGCTAGGGTCGTGTTTTGTATCGACGAAGATGACAGACTTTCCTACAGCGGTTATGGCTACGTGAATTAACCTGATCACCGTAGAGCTGTATGGAAACATTTATGAAATCATTTATATATCCATTATAAATTAACTCTGGCTTATATTCTCCTTCCTATGAATGAGTGAACGACAACTCAGGGAGGCGGCCATGTTAGATTTCGGTCATCATATGTTTTGATCACTGCCAAGAGAACAGATTATTTATCCTATTATCGGACAGTGACAGGGAGATCTCAATCTTGCTAGAAACCCCCCTTTCGTGGTTTCATAATATATACTACAAACTATGGACGTCAAGTAACTTTAGTTATTTACCGATCTGCCTTCACTGACGCGTTTAGTCAGATAAGGGATGCGGCCATAATGTATCATGACATTGAACTTTTGATGTACTGCCCATTATTTCTGAATGTGTCATGACTTCAGATCTGCTATGTATACCTACAAATTGATATGTCAACATACCATGATGTACTCGTATGTCCCAGTGTGTACGTCTGAATAAATTGAGTAAACAAAGATTCCAGCAGTCTGCATTGGTGCCTTGTAGACACAAGTGTATGAGTGGTTATATTGGTCAGCACACGAACAGTACACCATTCGCGGTAATCACACTCTACACTTCTACTCCATACATACACCATCCTGCGTCGGTTGAAGTGACCAAGTTTAGGGCCTGCTTCCCCTGGAGCCTTTGCCTTCCCTAACTCAGGACTAGGGTGAGTTACCCATTTACAGCTGGGTAGACTGGAGCATGCCTGATCTCAACAACACACCACTCTTCCTTACAGAGCATACAGACTGACACTTTACAGAGTGGGAGATAAACAAAAAAAAAAGAAGAAAGAAACTTTTACAGTATTCAGTGGGGTACTGGAAGATGAGACAGGTCTGTATTTCAGGGCTGGCATTTGCTGATGATGTTGCCCTGATTGCTAAATCAGAGGCACATCTCCAATCCAACCTGCAAGTCTGGAAGGAAGAGCTGGAGAAGAAAGGGATGGTCATAAGCAGCTCAAAAACAAAATCCATGGTGATATCACGAGAAGAAAGAAGACATCAGATTAAGCTGGGAGAACAGGTCCTGGAGCAGGTCGACCACTTTAAATACCTCGGAGCTATTATAGACCGAAAGGGAGGCATCAAAGAAGAGTTGGACACTCGAAAAGCAGCAGCTGGGAGACTTTTTCAGGCCATAAATCGAGGAGTCCTCAGCAAGAGAGAGGTTGGTAAGAAAACGAAGATGGCTGTATACCGCTCCACCTATGTCCCAGTCCTGACATATGGATGCGAGTCATGGGCAATGACTACAACCCACAAAAGCCAGATCCAAACCTCAGAAATGAGGTATCTGAGGAAGGTGGTTAAAGTAACAAGAAGAGACATGGTCCGCAACCAGACAATACGTCAAGGCCTAAAATCCCACCCCCTGCAGACCCAAGTAGAACAGTCCCAACTAAGATGGTTTGGCCATGTCTGCAGAATGGGAGAAGATTGGCTACCACGACAAGCATGGGAAACAAAGAGCCAGGGATCCAGATTCCAGGACGACCCAGAGTCCCCTGGGATGACAACATTAGACAATCTTTGAAGGACCGAGGACTGGAATGGAACCAGGCCAGAAGGAAGACAGCCGATAAGATAGTCTGGCACTCTCTCTTCCAAACCTCTACACCTCACGGTAGAAGGGGAACGACTAAGTAAGTAAGTAAGTAATGTTCAGCTGGATACGGGACTTTCTCCGATACCGCACAGCAAGAGTTAAACTTGACGGGAAACTGAGCCATCGCGTCATTCTTCAACAGGGTGTGCCACAAGGAGGAGTTATCTTCCCCACACTTTTTATCATATATATAAATGATATTGCAGAGAAACTGTCCGGGCATATCTCCAGGGCTCTTCATGCTGACGATTTTGCTGCCTGGTGTGCTGCTGAACATTTGCCTACTGCGAAGTTCAGGATGCAAGCAGCACTAAATACCATCGGTAAATGGGCATCGGACTGGGGAGTACAGATAAACCTCTCCAAGACAGTAGAAACCTGCTTCTCTCTGTCAAATCGCCAAGAAACGATCAAACTGCAACTAAATGGAAGTGAGCTTCCAGTCGAGGAAAACCCAACATACCTAGGAGTCAAGTTGGATAAGAGACTCACCTGGAAGCCGCAAATAAAAGCAGAAGAACAGAGAGCAACAAGAAAGCTCTCTATTATGAAGAAACTGGCTGGCACAAGTTGGGGGGCAAATACCAGCATTCTTAAAAAAGTATATACAGGCACAGTCAGGCCTGTAGTTGAATATCGCATGTCAGCCTGGGCCACGGCATCTAAAACAAACACAGAACGTCTAGGGAAAGTGCAAAATTCAGGCCTTAGATTAATCACTGGAGGGATGAAGACTTCTCCAATCCAGGCAATGGAGAGATACACCAACATCTGCTCTCTTGGTGACAGACGTGAGGAAAAGGTATTCACTCACAGTGAGAAGCTTCTACGAATGCCAAGTCATCCAATGCATGCCAAACTCCATAGTTTGACAAAGAACAGGCTGAAAAGAACCAGCTTCTCAAACATCTCCAAACATCTGCGTGCCGATCATCACAGAAGTCCCTGAAATAAAAAAGAAAGGCCACCAGACCCAATAACTAAAAACTTTGGCTCAAGAAATGATTGAAGAAAAGTACAACCAGAAGGAGTGGACACACGCATACACAGATGGATCCGCTATGGGGGCAGTAAAGAATGGTGGAGGACGCATTTTTATAAGATTCATAAATGGAAAGATCATCCAAAAGGCCTTCCCAACTGGAAAGATCTCCTCCAATTTCAGGGCAGAAGCTATGGCACTACTGCAAGCTCTGAAAATCCTCACCACTTTACAGCTAAGATAGTAATCTTCACTGACTGCAGATCATTACTGGAATCAATACAGAACACCAGAAATGATAACATGATGAATGAGATCAGATCTGAGCTTAACATCATCCAAAGGTCATCAACCATTGCCCTTCAGTGGTTACCCTCCCATTGTGGAATTGCTGGTAATGAGAGAGCAGATGCTCTATCAAGAAGTGGCAGTAAAATGGAACAATACAGCCACCCATTGCCCTATCGGGAAGCAAAAACCATCATCCACAACAAGTACAAAAATCAGTGGAAGGAGGAAGGGAATATATACAGCAGAGATGACCCAATCCACCATCTAAACAGATACCAACAGACCACCATTTTCCGTCTGAGAACTGGCCACTGCAGATTACTTGGCCATCTCTATCGCCTCAGGATATCCCACACAAATGAATGCCCATGTGGAACTGGAATCCAGACCCCAGAACACATTCTCCAGAACTGCCCAACCCATGATGAACCGCGACGTGCGACCTGGTCAAGGGGTGCTGAGCTCCAGCAGAAGCTATGGGGCTGCCGCGCCGACCTGGTAAAGACTGTGGACTTCGTCCTGGCGACAGGCCTGCAGATTTAGCATGACTACAAACTGAACGCAGAAGAGAAGAAGAGTAGTTGCTATCTTTAGCTTGTTGAATAGATGGTACCTCAATCCGTACATGTATTTTTAAGCATTTTCTTTTTAAACCACATATCAACTGCCGTGCTTTTCCAAATTTGCTCTCGTCTTCTCGTGCTCAATCAATGAATCGAAAAGGCGTTCTATTTATAATGTGTCTCTCATCAATGCAATATTTTCGTAGCATTGATCCGCGTGGCAACAGCTGAGTCTTTGAGAACTGAAAAGAAGAAAGCGTGTATACCCGGCAATTTAACATCTACGGACATCTGGATGCGTACGGTTGTATATCTTTATCATCATCATTATTTACCTTTTTTTTTGGCCTCTTATGTAGCATGGTGCCACCGCCACAGCCGGTCACCTAGTAGACAGCTTGCTTCTAAGCATTCATTTCTGGAAGTAGCAGTGGACGGGCCTACGTGCTATTTTTCTCAACCCTTTCAAAATAAAGTTCCTTCGTTTCTGCAGCAGTTAGTTTTAGCTGATTTCTTGTAGCCCCGTGCACAACCTCATATTACTTGCCTCTTACGACATGCATGAGGGAGTAGTACTTCCATATTTCTTTGTCTCCTCAGAGCCACCCCTTTCCCCCCCCCCCCCCCCCCACCTGGCAAACCACACGCGGTGCATATCTTAATTTTCCACCCAAAAAAAAATCAATTTATCTTTCCCAACACATAAAGCAGCAATTATCACTTGTTTCTTGTGGTTCTTTGCAAGCTTTTTGTGTTGCAGCACGAAGTCTTTTACGCCTGCAATCGATAGACTTATTGATAAAAAGATTCCTTTTTTTTTTTCATCTCAATCGCAGAATGAATTTTTTAAATATTGCACAATTTATTTTTTATCCAGCGGGTTTTTCCCAAAGCCTAGAGGCATGAAATAAGTACTTGCAGACAAAAGAGTGTTGAAAAACACAGTAGAGCTGGGTAAAAGCGACAAATGGAAGCTACAACAATTCATGACTAGCGACATGTTTGCGTGATAAGTCATCGATCTTTACGCTTCAAGAAGGTAATACAAGTGGAAGTTTCTGGAACCAGTTTCTACAGTAAACCTATGAATAGGTTATCGCAAAAGAAATGTGGGTTCTTACGCGCGAATATGCCTGGGTATGTTGCGTAAGGGTTATTTATCAGTATACGCTGGGATTTACCAGTGACTGCGGTGTGGTTTTTTTTCGACTCTTGCGTGTATATGTGTATATATGTATATATATGAATGGGGAATGTCTCATGGAAAGAGAAGAAAACAAATAAAGTGGTCATAGAAAACCTAAGAATGAAAAGAGAATTAATGAAGTATATCAAAATTAGGCAGCTAAAATATTTTGGCCATTAAAAAAGGCATAACATCTTAATGAAGACCATAATAGAAGGTTGAATTGAAGACAAACGCGCAAGAGGAAGACATCGCTATAAGTCTATCATACTGCACCATCAAGACAAGAGACAGAATACGTTGGACATCCATTGCAGCCAACCTTCGATGTGAAGATGGCAACTAATGATGATGATGATGCTCCACTGGCATTTGCCTGGTTTTCGTCAACAGTTGCAGATTGTGTTGGCCATGGGACCAACTACTCCATTCTATAGAAAATTTAAGCCACAAAAACTTGAACTAACAGTATGAACGTGCAGCACAGGTCAATAAAAATGTCACCTCCTACTGACACGGTCCTGAATTAACACTTTCTATCTCTCCGTACCAAAGGTCTAACCGCTGTCCGTCTGCTTCAAACTTGCTGACGTGCTAATATGTCCTCCACGTGTTCTTAAACAAGTAACCTATTCATCCTAGTATTTGTCAAATAATGTGGCGATTTTCCTTTGAGAATATGACCCCTAGCATCTTCAACCCCCCCCCCTTTTTTTTTTTTTTTTTTTAACACCCCCCCCCCCCCCCCCACACAACCTGTATTTTCCTCTTACCTTGGATTTTTTTCCTCCCTTTTCCATAAGTCCTACGCTGGTTTTCATTAATAATTCCTACACATTTTTTTTTTTTTTTTGCTGTAATAATTCCTTCTCTCACTGGCCTATGCCGTTTTGTTTTTCGTTGAGAAATTCACTGATTTTTTTTTTTCACATTTCAAAAACTGGCTTCTTTAAAGAATAAAAATCATAATTTGATTCTTCTTGAATAGTTTCAATACTTGCTCGATTTTATCATTCGTACCACTGGTTCTTTCTTTTTTTAAACAAATTCCTAAATGGGATCTTTTTAAACCAATTCTAACAGGTTAATTGTTACAAATTCCTGCAATGTTTTCTTTTCTGTTTTTTTTTTTAAAACTAACTCACATAACTGGTTCTTCTTAACAAATTCCTATAATAAAATAAGTTTCCATTCACAGTTCCAACACGGTGACAAAGTTTTACTTGCAGTGAAGTTACTGTTATATTGTATTTTGCAGTTACTATCGTGTGTTGTTGGGTGCGCTTACGAAGACGGAAAGGTAAACTGGGACGACGGTAGCGTTTGGCAGGACACACTAAAAGGAAACCAGCTGATAGCTATACAAGGCAATCCTTGCTTTGTAATCCCCAGGGAAAGAGAGATAGAGGCAGACGAGAAAAAAAAACATGGAGAAGGGAGCTTGCCTGAAATAAGAGATAATGAAATGACATGGAAATCGTCTGAAAGGATGGCACAGGATAGTCAATCAATACCCTTTAGCTCCCCAAGGAGCAAGGGCCTTCAACAAACACATGCCAAGTCTTCCTGTCCCGTGCCATCCGCTCAAGTTCTTTCCATGTTTTTCCTCATCATTTTCACCTCTGTTTCCAGTTCTCTTCTCCATGTGTTTTTGGTCTACCTCTACTTCTCTGTCCCTGTGGATTCCAGAACAAGGACTGCCTTGTAATGCTATCAACAGGTTTTCTCAATGCGTGTCCTATCCATCGTCAGCGTTTTCGTCTCAGCTCCTGTTCCACTGGCACTTATCTGGTTCTTGTCATCAATTCAGGATAGGAAAGCATGGTGTTAATTTGTCGGAGGCCTATGGGGGTGCGAGGGGCCAGCCCGTCCCGGGTGACAACCAAGAGGGCGATGTCATCAGACACTATTTTGATAAAAACCTACTTGCAAGCATAATATATTTTTCTGTGTTTATTGGGGGAGGGTGAAACAAAAGTGCGCTCCAAACCCCCCCCCCCCCCTCCCTTTCCTCAGTGACAGCAACTACACGATCTTCAAGCATTTAGCAAGCAAGAGCCAGTCTTGTGTTTCAGACATAGGCTACAGAAGTAGGCCAACAGTACGCAGTAGTTTCACGTTCAATGTATGTTTTTTCCCCAACACAGAAACTAATACGCATTCGAAGGAAGAGTGTGTGAAATCAATCATATGAATAGGCCTACATAATCTGCCATGTTATTTAACTCAAGATAAATGATGCAGACGATAATATACATGAACATATAAATAGAAGTTTACCTGTGGAAAGAAATAGTACTTACCTCTAACAATTAGTCTGCACAAATCACTCGTGTGTATCCCGAATTAATCGTTTATCAAACAGGAAAAGTTAATGTTTTACAATTAATGGCGTGAGACGTTAAAAAACAACGTGAATCATGAATCACACATCACAAAAAGTTATTACGTCGGTACGTGTAAAACAGATTTAAATGTAAACACGATAAAAATGATGCTGTTTACTGGGAACTTGGTCCACTGGTACAAAGCGTGTAGCTACCGAACTGTTGGAGTAAGAATAAACAGGATGGTTTGTCACCTGACAATCTGATCCACGGCTAGAGACGCGGAAACTGCGCATGCGGGGCGGGGAAGCCCACAGTAAGTGGCCAAAACTGCAGTGGGAAAGCCCGCTCTTTCTCATTGACAGTTTTACCGACGGTCAAGTATCTCAGTCATGGTCGGTGCTGAAAGAATTGGTGGAAAAGTACTAGAAAATGGTCAAAAATAAAATAAAGTGATTTGTGTAAATACAAAATTGTGTAAAAGAAAAAGACAGAGGACACATCAAATACGTGAGGAAAATAATGAGAATGAAATTACCACAGGAGAATTATTGCAGTCATCAGTCATACAATCACCGGTGTCAATACCTTGTCAAGGTATGGCGGCTTGCGTACCCTGATTACCCCCAGAGCTATGCCAGCGGAAGTTTTACTCTTGGAAGGTTCTACCAAGCTGGACAGGTTTGCACTGGCAGGGGTCAGACTAAAGCAGACACCCTGGTCCTCCAGGTTGGGGGTTTTAGCATAGTGCTGACATGTAAAAAAAATATTGAAGTTACGGAAACGACAACAAATGAACAAACTTTGCTGCGGGATGGACATCCGGAGTCTGAGGCTCGTGTCGTAGATTTTTGATAGGTATTTAAGATATATTGTGGTCCCGTCTGAATAGAACTAGAACAGGTGGTAACTCAGTGAGAGATAAGGTAAAGGAATAGATTTCACGAGTGAAAAATGGTGAAGAAGGTAGAGTCTGTCCCTGGATTTTGAGAAGATCCTCTATAGTCCAGCCTATATCTACAACAGAACTTTGTTTGTCAGACAGTATACCTCTATTTATATATTTATATATATATATATATATATATATATATATATATATATATATATATATATATATATATATATATATATATATATATATATATATCAACCACTCCCATACACACACAGATAAGTGACGACCATTAGACGCACAAATGTGAAACACAATATTAATGGAATAGGGATATTTGGGACGAGCTGACCAACACATTTAAATTAAGTTTTATGTAAGTTTTATTTATCATAAAGAAACTTTACAACAGCTATTATTGAATATCAAACAAAATATATAAAAAATCATAGGTATTAGAATTAGTAAAGGAATAGACTCATAGGTGTAATACCCCACCCTCTGTTGAGACAAGATCCCGTTAGAAGAAAGTTATTAACCCCCCAAAAGGTCAAAAAGATTTGCGCTATGTTCTAGAATTTGCCTATACTGTAAAGAACAGAGTTTATAAGTTAATCTATTCTGAAATGGACAGCATTAGCAAAACCAAATAAGAAATAAACAGTGTGAGTACATGGATTATACAATAGAGAGAATTATTAATTCATTCATTCCTCTCTTCTCAGTCGACCGTGGCCACGTTCATTCGTTCTTACCGAATTGTAGATCTAACAGCATCTGGAACATAGTTTCATGGGTCACACAGCAAATCCAGTGTTATTTTGGCAAAATAAACCCCACTCCACAAAGATTGATTAAATCCTCTTCTTCGGGGAATGTTTATTTCGTTACTTGTTATTAGGATTTATGTTTATGTCACATTAATTACTCCAGGTAAGAAAATTAACAGTGCTCACAGTGTCAGTAGCTTGAGATTTCCATTTTACATAAAGGAATGTCAGGTCGGTAAATTCTCTCAGTATAAAATTCCTTGTCACACCACAAATGGTCGATGGTCGGGAAATGTTAATGTTTGATTTTGTCGCCACAACGGGCTGAATGTAAATGAAATTGGGAAAAATAAATCTGGATAGCTATAGGCCCAGTTAAAAGGTTATTCTTAATATTCTTTGGGTTGGTACTCTGTCTCTTTCTGGGTGTAAACAAGAGGCCAGACAGATTCACCTTGAAGACCCAATATATACATATGAATGTAATTTTTGTACTTTTGGACTTAGATCCGTTATTCTCCGATTCAGGTTTAGGCGTAGGCTTAGACCGCTGGTAGGTTTTTGGGTAAGTGACCCAGTACTAGATATGGGAAAAAAAGAAACAACCATATAATCACAATAACCACTACACCACTATTCTATCCTACTTAACCCGCGCAGAATTATAATTTATTATACACTCGGTTATTTAACTTTGAATAGAACTAACCGGGTATAGCTTATTTACCGTTAACAAAAACCCCCGTGAAATAAGCGCTAGTCATTTATAAATTTACTCATAATGAATCAGAATTAAATATATATTTCGTCAGTACTCAAAATGAATAGTGCATTTACTAGTCGATTAAAATATCTCTTACTGGTTAAATCAGTTAGTTAGATTAAAGCTACAGCCGGAACAATTTAGCTATAGATTATTTTAATTCGCTAGTCAATTAGCACAAAATCCTAGTGAAATATAATGACGGACTTAACAATTAAATCACTCTGCACAGAAAAATCTTAGGGAAATAAAATGACGGACTTAACAATTAAATCACTCAAACTTTTATTATAATATTTACCGCAAACACAGAAATTGAACTACTCCAAATCGAAAATACTAAGAAATCCACTATAACAATGGTATAGAAATCGAAGCTAGTAGGTTCTTGAAAAATCTGTGGGTACTGAATAATGGATTTTAAAGGCAAAGATATATATATATATATATATATATATATATATATATATATATATATATATATATATATATATATATATATATATATATATATATATATATATATATATATATATATATTAAAATGGTAGAAAAGTCGCTGACCAGTGTTACACATAACACCTTTGGGGATTTCTGTGTTCAAATTCTGAATGAAAGGAAAATTTTCCACCTTTTCGCCGCCTGTTGGACTCTGGCAACAAGCGGACGGTCTTAGATCTTCGTCGTTCTGTAGCTTAATTACGTTCCACGAACGAATGGATAAGGGGGGGGGGGTAATTGTAACTTATCTCCCCTTCTTTCAGATTCTCTCCCCCGTCTACTCAGATTAATTCCTCCTGATCAATGTCTACCGAAAATACGTTTCATCTTATCACCCCCTTTGGTTTTCCTTCATTAGCTCATCTTCCCCTTCTCTCTCGCTACGTGCATCATAGTAAACATTCCTAATGTAGAGAAAAGAAAGAATTAGGCGTGGCTAAATTAAGGTAGAGGCCGATATCTAAGTGTAGGAGAGTTCTGCGTTTAAAAAAAAACGTGCATAACTAATAAGGAAGCAAGGTGAAGCCAGGTGGAAGAAAAATGTAGATAATAAAATCTATTTTTCACAATTCTCTGTCACAGCTCGTATGAATGTCAGTGGTGAAAGCCGAAAGGAAGCCACTGACATGAAAACGGAAGTCCTGACCGTAAAACATGATACAAGAATAGGATTTTGGAATGTCAGGACAATGAACGAGACGGGTAAACTAAAACAGGTCACGGCAGAAATGAGAAACTATAGGTTACACATTCTAGGGATAAGCGAGAGCAGATGGACAGGGGCAGGAAAAGTTAAAACAGAAACTGGAGAAACAGTACTTTACTCTAGAAGAGAGGATGGACAGCACAATGAAGGCGTAGCCATTATTCTACAGAAAGGAATAGAAAGGACATTACTGGAATGGAAACCCATCAACAACAGACTGATAAGATTAAGATTGAGAGGGAGATTCACCAATATTACAATAATACAATGCTACGCACCAACGAATGATAGCGATGAAGAGGTTAAGGATGAATTCTATCAACAACTGCAGAAAGAAATGGAAGACACACCAAGATATGATCTTATTATAGTAATGGGAGACCTCAATGCGAAAGTTGGTACACACAATACATATAATGAAAGAGTAATGGGGAAATGCGGCAGCGGGACAGCAAACGAAAATGGGGATACATTAATAAGTTTCTGTAGCATTAACAACCTGATCATTGGAGGAACACTTTTCCCACAAAAAGAAATTCACAAATTAACATGGGAATCACCAAATGGTCGGGACAGAAACCAGATAGACCACATCATGATTAACGGTAGATGGAGACATGCATTACAAGATGTGAAGGTAAGAAGAGGTGCAGATGTGGGAAGTGATCACCATTTAGTAGTAGCAAAACTGAAAGTGAAACTAAGAAGGGCTGGATCAACTGTAACTACACAGAAAAGGTTTGACATCAGCAAATTGAAGGACCCCCTTACCAGAAAAGCTTTTGCGGCTGACATAAAGAAACGATATCAATTTGCCAAAAGTCAGGAAAAGACATTGACTGTAGATATAGACCAGAAATTCAACACCATTTCAACAATATATAAGGAAAGCAGCAAATCATGCTTGGGATTCCAGGAAAGGAAGAAGCAAGACTGGATAACACCAGAAACATTAAACACCATAACGATGAGAAAGGAAATGAAAAGAAAGAAAACAGAAGCGAAGTCCCCCATGTTAAAGCAACTATATAGCGAACAGTACAGTCAGCTGGACAAGGAAGTTAAACGCCAAACCCGAGCCAACAAAAGGAATTTCCTAGACGATCTTTCAAGACAGGCAATGGGAAATGAACAAAGCACAGTATACAAAATAACTAAATTCATCAGCGGAAAACGAAGTGCAAACCATATTACACTAGTAAGAGATAAGCAAAGACATCTCGTCACGACAGCAGAGGGACAAGAAACAAGATGGGCAGAGCATTTCAGAGAAACTCTGAACAAGGAACCACCAGAGACACAATTGACTGTTCCAGAGGCTGAAAACGATCTAGATGTTAATACAGACATTCCACGCAAAGAAGAAATCATCACAGCTATCAAAGGGTTAAAGAATGGAAAAGCTCCTGGCCATGATAACTTAAATGCAGAGCTATTTAAAACAGACCCTGAGCTAGCAGCAGAACTATTAGAACCACTATTTGCACAAATCTGGAAAACAGGGACAACACCAACAGAGTGGAACAAAGAAATATTTGTCAAATTGCCCAAGAAGGGAGATTTTGCAGACTGCAATAATTGGAGAGGAATCACTCTTCTCTCAGTTCCCAGCAAAATACTAGGCAGGATAATTATACAGAGAATTTCAAAAGCAGTAGACCACAAACTGAGGAAAGAACAAGCAGGATTTAGAAAGAACAGAAGATGTGTAGATCATATATTTACTCTCAGGAACATTATAGAGCAGTGCTCAGAATGGCAAAGACAGCTGTACATTAATTTCGTTGATTTTGAAAAGGCTTTTGACAGTATACATAGGGACAGTTTATGGAAAATACTGAGGGCTTATGGAATTCCAAGCTGCATAGTGTCAATCATAAAAAGCCTCTATGCCAACTTTACGTGTAGTGTTGGGCAGAGCAACCTAATCTTTGAGGTGAAGACAGGAGTACGACAGGGATGCATCTTATCAACCACTCTATTTACAGCACAAGCACAACATTAAGATTATATCAGAGCTGTGTGCTTTCTGTGCTTCTCTATGGTGCGGAAAGCAGGAGAGTTACAGAGAAGGAAATGTCGAAATTATCCTCTTTTCACACAACATGCCTAAGAAAAATTCACCGAATCTTTTGGCCGAATACCATCACCAACCAAGATCTGCTTACTCGGAGCAAGCAAGAGGACATGCACACCATCATAGCTGGCAGACGCTGGAGCTGGGTTGGCCATGTCCTCAGAAGAGATCCAGATGCCATCACAAGAACAGCTATGCTTTGGACCCCTGAAGGAAAACGAAAGAGAGGCCGACCAAAAACAACTTGGCGGAGGACTGTGGAAGCTGAGATGCAAAGAATGAACCAGAATTGGGACACTGTACGAAGGATGGCCACTGACCGAGCAAAGTGGAATAAATTTGTGGGACCCAAAGATGCAGCAATAGTGAATGCAGTCAGCGACCCATAGCTTGACTGCTTGCATCAGGACCAGCGAACCAGAGCTTGTCAAGACCGTACTCCACCTCCACGTGGTGGTCCTGGAAACAGTCTGCAGCAGTGCAGTCTGGCTGAGCGAGTACGGATCGAAATGGGAAGGCAAACCCGGTCCCTAAAAAATGCCGTGCTGAAGTCGGATGTGTCGACCGAAAGGTGCAGATATCACAGCTACGGCGTAAACAGACACAACGCAACCACCGTCCTTTTCAGGACGAACGAGGAAGAAGAAGAAGAAGAAGAATAAATTTGTTGTTGCCCTACAAGACGCCACTAGGCGTGATGGCCACTGACTGCTTTGACGGTCGGCGGCTAAGGATCAAAGAAGAAGAAGAAGGTCATACAGCAGAAACAGCACAACAAAGTTATTTGCCTACCATGTTTTAGCGGGTTACTTGCTACGTCATACAATAAAATGGAATGGCCAAATGCGAAACCCAAAGTATCATGAACGATAGTGGCTCGCCGCAAAAACAGAAAGTCAAAATGTTTCGCTGCCACTGTCACTATAATTCGTCCAGTGTCTGTCACGCAGAAAACAAAAACACCTGGAGATTTTTTTTTAATGGATCAGTTATCTTGAAAACTGCGTAAACTATACACAGAGCTGAGAGTCAAAAAGACCAAAAAAGAATTAGTTGAACTGAACTCGTAGAACGAACCATGAATATAACTATTTCATATACAGACATCCAGGTCACACACAAAATTATGCATACTTCTAGCTCAACAGAAGATAACAAGTGGTAATCTTCAGACTCCGCACTGGCCATAACAGATTGAGATACCATCTATTCAACAAGCTAAAGATAGGAACTACCGATGAGGGTAACTGTGGTACTGATAAAATGACTGCTGAACATTTTCTTCAACGTTGCCCAACATATGCGGAACAGAGAAAGCGCATATGGCCGACACCAGTACCATTCGTAAAAGAGCTCTACGGAGACTCAAAAAGCCTCAAACTGACTACTGCTTTCTTTGAAAACATTCAAGTAGACGTCTGAGAGTGTACGAAGAAGAAGAAGATCAACTGCGATTTCCACATTCAAGGTCGACTGTAATGGATTTCCAACGTCTTCTATCTCTTGCCTTACACATACAGTAAAAGGTAGCCCAGTACCATAAACTACCGTAGGGGAGTGAAGTGTTAAAGCCTTCACTATGTGTGACGTGTAATGGAAAAACAGTCTACAGTAATCTGACAGCCTATTGTAACCTCATAGCTGCTCTGTGATTTGCTAGCTAAATACACGCATTATACTGTCTGTCTTCACTTACACAGCTACTCTTTCGTCACATACCTTACACGGTAATTAGATTAACAGTGTAGGCAGACGCGACACTTAATCTCTACAGGAGAGAGATAAACCCGACGGTTTAGCTGACCGGACTTATAGGCATTAAAGCAACTGATAGTGGGAGTATAGAAATACACGTTATATTTCATTTTGAATATTTGTTATTATAGTGTCTATTATTTTAGTACCTTACGACAAATTAGCAGACGCCGACAATTTAATAGCTATTTAATGACAGGCGATCATTGTTTAGGGAGCGCGTATGGAGAAATTAAATAATAATTAACATTGTACGCTGACCGCCGGCGCGAGCAGGGGCGGGGGAGTTAACATAACTCAGCCCGAACGAACTCAGTGCCAGCGACGTCTGCTAGCATGTAGGCGTAAGGAAACACCGTGTGCCTTTTAAACCTAGTCAGGACTGACGGAGTGGAGAAGAGATCGTCTTGTCCCCGTCTGTGTGTATAGTAGTAGCATTTTTTTCCATAAATGTTTTCTTGTATTCTTCGCAGACCTGATCACTGTGATAAAATGCACCGTTTTTAACCCTCCATCTCAAATTAAAATGATAATACTGTATTTGAATTTTGTTCCAATACTCCAAGATAGCTACCATTGCCCTACCCTACTCATATTTTTCAAAATTCCAATTCTAGTGACGTAAAGTTACCGTTTATAACCGCTACTATAAGAATTTGAAAATTGTCAAGGACGATAAAATCTAATGCAAAATATTGGACACTCCTTGAATTTTTTTTTAAACTAACGTATTCTAAGAATCTATTATTAGTTACAACATGCGACAGTTGCCGTTAGACGTCGTTTTTTCAGAACGTCGCATTTTCAAAAACGCCAGAGAGCTGATTGCGTTTTTGAAACTATTAACGCCACGCGAGGGTACCCATCCCCGATTACAAAAGGCTTTTTCGTCGCTCCATACACATTTTTTAAATATAACATGAAACCGTTTTAGCAAGAGGCCAACACGTGTTGCGTCTTCAAAAAAAAAGACGGGAGACGGATAGCGCGAGAGTTGGTTAGTATGGAAAAAGTCTAAACCCACTTGGGTATTTTTTCAAATTGAAACTAACGAACACATGAGTGCAGGGGAGAGGATGGGACTAAAGAAAGACAGAAAACGTAAATAATATACTGCATTCTATAGAAGGAGGAATAAAAAGGGAAAAGACAGAATGAAATTAAAAGCAATAATAATGTTTATTCAATACTATACTATTTCCCATAAAAAACGTATCTAGACTTATAAATAAAGAGAAAAGTACGAAGATGAAAACTTAGATAAAGACGTAAATGAAAATATACTGGCTAGATAAAGGACATTAGCCTGATTAATAATCACTTTTCATCTTTTAGATAGCGTCAAGAGTGACTGAGTTATCGCATAAAATAAAATTGACAAAAAATACAAACGATCACACTGATGTCCCAGCTCAATTTAAAAGTAACATTTTTCTAGTCGTTGCTTGGAAACAAGTCACATTGGCTTACCTCATTTGATAGACTAATAGGAGAAGGGGAGAGGTATAACTTTGAAGTTTTGCCCACCTAAAGCGACTGACGAACTTATTTTCAAAAATAAATGTTTGGGATTTTCAAAAAAGCGTCAAATCGGTGCAGTTTAAACTGATTGGTTAATGTTAGAATAGACATAAAGAGAATAAAACTAGCGCTCCTGCTATGCAGGGTGCCACTTGATAGAGATTTTTCATACAAGCAAGGTTTCAAGTAGAGCAAATAATGACCGTTGCATCTGTAGCAGCAGCTGTTTAAAAGTGACCATTGACAGCCTGTTAAACCTTAACATAGTGTGAGATTATTTCATTGATTGCGGTAAAATACATAACCTTTTTAATATATTATTATATGTAGAGGCCAACCCAGATAGGGCGCCATAACATTGTGTGTGTACGACATTTTGCCTTTGTGGAAGATTGCGACATACTAGGAGCAGAGGCATGTCTTAGGAAGCAAATCAAACTAAATTTGAAATGAATATTGTCATACATATTTTGACTGTAAGACCAGGAAGTCACTGGCAGGCCTATTGGTATATTAACTTTGGAGAAAAGAAAAGATTGTATTTCAGCTGAAGAAGATGATGTATATTGACAGGGGCGTTGAGACTATGTGGTAAAGAAGATACTCACTGTTATGAAGAAGTCAAAATAAAGTTAAAGACTGTAGCTAATTTAGTTAGCTATTGTATCTGATCACAATACTTGTTTAATGATGTTAAATTGGTAGTGGTGGAGACCATTAACTAGGGACTTAGGAAGGCCTGTTCCTCTTGTTCCAGGGTTACATCGCCCAGTTTTCAAGTTGGTCAGAAGTCGGAGCTGCAGAAGTTGAGGCAACCTACCGGTTGTTTCTTTATCAAATCATACAAGTATTCGCAATTTCCAGAAAACACTGCAGTGGAGAAGTGTGCAGTGTTCTCGAACCAGTCCTCCAGGGTCTACAAGGATTCTAAGATAAGCCTATATCTTGCGGGCTTATGCAGACTCAAATGTATTTAATCTCCACCCTATTCATTAACAGTTTGTGATATGATGTGAAAACCAGTTTTCCCAATATTGACTCTTCGTATAACAGGGTTTTTCCACCAGGGAATAACAGTTTAGAAACTTTAACATATTAAAATATATTGGACAGATGTCCTTCTTGTGTAAGGTGACCAGACGTCCCGGTTTTTCCGGGACAGTCCCGGTTTTTGACCATTTTTCATAATTTGTCCCGATTTTTTTTCGATGCAATCCGGGACGCCGATTTGTCCCGGTTTTGGACGAATTTGCCAATTTGGCATAAATCTCACAGATTTAAAAAAAAATTATTATTCCGTGGCTGACTTGAGGGAATTTTTAATTATTAGTGAACAGGCGCCGAAATAGCACAAGAGGTTGTCAGGACCGCGAATTAGTTTTGTAGTTCCAATGTGATATTCGCAGTTATTTGAAATCTTAGGTAGTGGTAAAGTACCGAGATTTTGCGTACGGTATACGTTTATTTAATTTAAACGGTGAACTATTTGTGCATATTTTGTTATTGTTGTAAGAAAATGGCACCAAAGCGTAAATGCAGTTTCAATGAAGATTTACAAAAGGAATATCCGTTTTATTAAAAAAAGTACATCAAACTTCAATGTACGATGCAATATATGTGCCTCCGGGTTTTCGATAAACCATAGTGGACGTGATGATATTAAGAACCACATAAGCAGTGAGAAACATAAGAGAGCCGTCGTTACAGCTGCATCAAGCTCGTCGTTAACCACTTTCTTCAGAGCTGATAAAATTGGTGACCAAGAAGAGCAATTACCTGCTATAGAAGGCGCCTTTGCATACCATACAGTGCTACACAATCATACTTTCAGGTCTATGGATTGCACATCAAATTACTTCAGGTTACTTTAGAGCCAAAATTTGCATGTGCACGTACGAAAACAGAAGCCAATATTCGAAATGTCTTGGCACGCCATATTCTAAATGAGTTAAGGTGTGACCTAGAAAAGTCTACATTTATTTCTGTACTGACAGATGCATCCAACCACAAAGAATTCAAGATTTTTCCGTTGCTAGTCAGATACTTTGATCACAGTAATGGAGTGAAAATTAAAATATTAGAGTTAAAGTCATTGCCAGGTGAAACATCTGATATTGTAAGTAGTTTTCTTAATGACTGCATAACTGAAAATGGTTTAGACAGGAAAGTAGTTGGATTATGCGCAGACAACACAAATTCCAATTTTGGAGGTGCTGAAAGGAAAGGACAGAACAATATTTTCAAAAAACTGCAAGAAAACCTTGGACATGGCCTTATAGGAGTTGGGTGTGCAGGTCATATTTTCCACAACACTGTTCGAACAGCTGCAGATGTACTGCCTGTTGATGTCGAGCTGATTATTGCTAAAATTTATCTACTCTTCAAATCATACACAGTACGAGTTGAAAGACTCAAGGAGTTTTGCCAGTTTGGGGAAACAGACTTCCAGATGATCTTAGGTTATGCTCAGACTAGGTGGCTTGCTCTGCTGCCTGCTGTTGACAGGGTTCTTCAGATGTTCCTGCCTCTAAAATCATATTTTCAATCTCAAGACAGATGCCCAGTTTTTATACAGACATTCTTTGAAAATCATCTATCTGAGGCATGGCTTGTTTTTGTTCACAGTCAGGCCTCTCCATTCCACGAAGCAGTGCAAAAAAATAGAGGGACAGACGGTCACTGTGTTTTAAGTCATTGATAGCATCAACAGGTTGAAAACTATTTTGAAGTCCAAACTGGAAGACTGTTTCTTGCCATCAAGAGTTAAGCAAATCCTTGAAAAGCTGGAAATGGAAGAACTTCCAAAGGAGGATGTGAAAAAGTTTCATGCTAGCGTTTCTTCGTTCTATGAAACAGCTTTTAATTATTTGAATAAATGGGCTGCAAAAATTTTCAAGACCTAGAATGCTACAGCTGGGTAACGCTGAACAGAATACCAATTTAGGCAGATATTGAGATATCATCGTCACTAGTGATTCAACCATTACTTTCAGCCCACTTTACAGAAACTGAAATTTATGACGAATATTTCTATATGAAGCAGTTTGTTACTTCTCAGAAAATTAGTGAATGGAGTGCCAAAAAAACATTGCCACCACAACGTTGGATTGAAATGGTTTCCCACTTCAAAAACAATAATGTGACATTTTCAAATATTTTGAAGTTGGCAGAGTTTTTTTTTCTGCCTACCTGGAACAGATGCTGCCACAGAAAGAGTGTTTTCTTTAATGAACAGCTTATGGGCTAGTGATAAAACACAGCTAGGTGTTGAAACTTTGAAAACTATGTTGACAACCAAAGTGAAATGTGAGGAAACATGTGTCGAGTTTTTTAAGATGCTGCTTGCAAAGAAGGACCTACTGATAAAAATCCACTCATCTAAAAGTACAGTAACTCAGCTTCACCGTAAGTAAGGATTATTGATTTTTTTTCCTCTTATTAGTTTAAGTAGTTAAACTTATACAGTAAAATGTATGTTATTCAATGTTATTCAAATGTATATATATAATGTATATTATTTTTAATTGACATCAACTTGATTTTTCCTGGACATGTCCCGACTTTTGACCTTTTCTTTACCCTTTTGTCCCGATTTTTTGCATTGAAATAGGTCAAATCTACTATTTTGTCCCGGATTAGGGTTTTGAAAATATGGTCACCTTATTCTTGTGTAATTAATTTGATATAAAACCATAGTTTCATTTTAAGTTAAACATTCCTATCCTAAAAAATTTGAGGGACAGGAAATTAAATTGTATATACATATATATCATAACTTTAAACCCAGTCTTGTTTATTTAATTTTAGTAATTTACATGTGTATTTGTTTAACGCATTTATCACTACATTTCCATTACCCTAGACACCTAGCCATATAAATTAACATCACAAACACTAGTTACCCAAAATATATCGCAGAGTGAGATCGTAGGGTGGTAGCAGTCAGGTACCCTGAGAACATCAACTTCAACTATTAGACTCAGGGACTTGCATAGCTGACCTCACTCTGTAGACACATACGGACTACTTTTCTTTTAACATCAAAACCCACCACAATCACAAGGGCGTCCAGTGGTCTTCTTCTGTTTGTTACTTTTCTCCTGTACTTGGCTTGTGCCTTACCAATTTCATTTAGAAACGTTCACTCGCCAAATGGTATTTGAGAACAATAAAATTTAACCACTGGACTTACCAAATCCAGATTTATATTTTTACCAGCCACAGTGGTACACATAACATTATTTTCGTTCCCGACTCCTGACATTCGTAATTCCAGTGGAGTATCTCCCTAGATACATACGCTGTGCAGAATCGGCGCTCTAACACAGAGTCGGCCGGTAGAGGAATCATCATCATTGTCACGAAGTGGATTTATGACTAGAGGCTGCCTACATATAGAGAAAAGACATTAGTGGGAAGAAAGTCTAAGAAGATAGATTTTAGATGAAAATGACAGTTGCTGTGGAAGATGAGGCTATTGGCGTCAAAGGGCGAGAACCTAGATTGACTCTCCCTTGTCACTGGTGACGTATTGTGTTGCTATAGCCTCAACACCTCTAACTACCAAGACGGAGATAAGGTTTAACTAAATACCACAGGCACCACTATACAGACAACATATAGGTACAGTATAGTTAAAGTAAGTGACTGATCCAGACTAAAGTTTTAAATAGTTTTTATTTGCACAACAAAATTCAGATAACATACAAAAGATTTAAAAAAGTGCGAGTTCGCACACCTGAAAAAACCATAACAATCAATTAAAGTGATTACGTAAGGTAACCCCACAATGTCGCCTCCCCTCCACCTGTAAGGAAGAAAGGTAAGAAATACAACAACCTGTTAAGTGGGATCTCTAACATCAGATCCGCCGTACTCCTAATCAACCTGATATTATGTAACCACAATCTAAATCCTACTGTCTGTCTGTCTGCAGACGTCACTAAAATTGAAGGGCCTACACAGCTTCTCCGCTTTAGGAAAATTACCCGTCACTAGCTAACACTATGTCCACCGAAAAGAACTGTTTTTTTCACCTCCTACACAACTAACCGACGAATTGCTGAATTCTATCTATGTTCAGTGTCTGTATGACACTCCTGTTTTCTACTGAGAGACTCCTCCACTACTCTCCTTCTCTCTCTCTCTCTCCCTAGTGCAGTTAAGAGGTATTGTGACCCTTTTTCCTCTAACCGACTGTTGTAGCTGATGACTTGGGTTGGTAGACTGGATATGTGATTTGGACTATCGCTGCTTCACAAATGACGAATCTTAATTCGCATGCCCGGTTACCCCTCTTTGGGTTTAGGGCCGTCGGTTTTATTATGACCGAATTTCACGACACCTCTAGGCCCTGTGCCTAGGTTCAGTGTGTGCGTATATGAGCGTAGAGCTCAGGATTTGTTAAGAAAGCCGTTCTTTCGGAAGAAGGCTTCGCTTCCAGCTACCTGCTCTTTCTCTCTTTTTTGTGCAAGCGGAATTTGCGCCGGTGACCACCGCGTCACCACTCCTCTTTCTCTTCTGGCTCTGCCTCGACTCTTCTTCTCCTGAGAAGGCCGACGACTTCTGGCAAGCTGTAGGACAAAGCTGACGCCCCTAGCTGCCAGCCGTGAAAATATTTGCTGTGGAACAAACAATAACAACAGATATACCACACATCAAATTTTCCATATCTTTAACACTTAACTCCCATAATTAAATACCTCTCCCCTTAATCAATACAGCTCCCCTGCTCTATTATCGCACAAGCGATACGTAAATATGACTACCCCTACTTCCCCTCAAAGGCTGTCCTATCGGAAAACCCCTATCTGCAGACTCAGCTGACTTAATCTCTTACATGCCGGCTGCTCAGTCAGCCATCACACCATTTCAACCACTGAACGAAACCTATCGCCGGTAAAGTTCCTGGCTCTACTTATTTAACAGTGATCGAGGTGAGTCCTCGCTAAACCAAAATAAAATAGACTTCTCTAGAGAGAATAACCTCCCGTCTCCATGAATTTCACCACTATAAATATACAGTATATCTATTTTAGGACTAATTAAATCCTATCTAGACCCGTGACTGATGACTTCAAAATGTATGATTTACCCACACGTAGTAAATACACAATTACCTATGCTCTATCAGAACTGTCAAATTCCCTCTCTCTTATTCAACAGCGTTACCCAATTAGCCCGCAGGTAATCTACACACACTTAAATAACGCACACAAATACCTAGCGTATTTACTCTGCTAACGTTATAAATCAACTATTGGGAAATCTTCATCCCCATGCCGGTAATATTATTTACACCCTATTCATGTGTGTGTGTGTGTGTATATATATATATATATATATCTTAAGGAACTGAAATCCTATCTCAGAAAATACATACACCACTATCTCCCCTGTTCCTGCCACTACGTTATCAAATAGTCCTCTAGAAAAGTACACAGCTAGCACTCTCGAACACCCGCTCCCAATCCTTAAAAATCATAGTGAAGTTACATACATCGTCCCTCACGATTACAGTAGGTTATAGCCTGCTAACTTATACAATTAATTTCACGAGCGTATTTTACGCTGCAATTATTTATAGATCACAAGTCAAGGAAATAGTAAGTACCCCTGTCTTCTGACAATATAATAGTAATAACCCAATTATGTTCGAGGATCTATTCTGAGAAAACTCTCAGAATTCGATACTCACTGCATAAAATACCTACATGCGCTTTCTAGTTATATTATTAGTTCTAATAGATAGCAATTGATGGCCCTTCTATTACGAAATAACGTTACTCCTAGAAGAACAATGATACAAAAACCCTGCTAAAATTTTACAGACTGTATTAGCTTAATTAACTATATATTTACCAAAGTCGAATATCTCCGTAAAGCAGACGAGCTCTCTATATTAAATACAGGCGTTGATTTTCACGGCTTGAAGTTTTAAAATCAGAGAGAGTTCTGCATTATTAAACGCGAGCATTTATTACAGAAAACTGAGGCCGACCCACGCCAAAAGTGAGTCATTGCGTGGCTTTTTCTTTATCGGGTCACTCTCTGATCCAATCATCATGCCACAAAATCTAAAAATAGCCCGTGGTCATAAGCTAAATTTATAACGTAAGAGTAACCGGAGTAATTCCATTACTTACTGAGCTACTCGCTTAAATACACCCACCCCCAACTTTTACGTGAGTAGGTGCGGGTTTAGTGGACTTTTCCCCGTCTTAGAATTTACCCCTCCTAATATTACGGACTACAGAAATAAAATGCCCCACCATTATGTTACACTAGAAATTCCTACGTGAACGCAATTTCTTCATGGGAGAAAAAAAACTGGTACAAGTCTAGAATCTTAAACCTACTGTCCCTCTTAACAACGTAATAAATTATCTACAGAAAAAGACCAAACACCACTACTATTCCTGGAGAAGAAATATGGGGCCTGTTGCAAATCAAATCACAGTAACTCCTCACAATCATCACATGTAACAACTTTTTAGCAACCAGATGTTTCCCAATACTGAAAGTATTTTCCCCATGAAAGGATGAACCTCAAGAACTCTCACAGTTTTCACTACTTGTAGTAACACTTATTTCCAGGAGAAGCACCATATTAGGCGTTCACCTCACTAGTTAGCTCTGGGATGAACTGGGGCCAATTTGGATCTGCGACAACTGGGGTGACAGAATATTAAGTGAAATAGATAACATATTCATGGACTAATTCTATTACCAGAGGATGTTACAGACCTACCATACCAGGCAATTGGGTAAGAGTGTGAGAGTGGCCACTGTTTGAGGGAGTGTGTGAGTATTTTCCTTGTTTGCTGGAAACTATCCGTATATCTGATTTGTCGAAATTTTGTTTACTTTACTGGGTCTCATAGAGTACCAATACTGTTCATTCTGTAACAGAGTGCTAACCTTCAACCTTTGGGGTTAATAATTTTGGGTATTTTTCATTTATTTAAGTCACAGAGTCGCATTTGTGAAACATAGGCCCTGAACGACCCAGACATTTATTATAGACTCCATTATTTCCGTAACATTCAAATGCACAAGTATAGCTCGAATAACACGCAAGGCGAAGGTCATGATAGTGTATCCAGTAGCCAATACATGAATATGAATATAGAGAATAACATTGTTGGTTAAGTGGCGAATGTATAAAGAGAAATAAACGAAACCGGAAAAACCGAGGCCGGTGAGTCAAAAACAAGGAACAAAACATAGATACATGATAGACACTCATTTGGTCTCACTCATCCTGACTTTCGCTCAGCGACTACTTTGAAATTAACCAACGTATTGACTTGAAAAACCCACATTGAAAGAAACAGGACACGAGCAAGGCAGAAAAAGGCAATCATGAAAAAACTTGCTGGCACGGGTTGGGGAGCAGACGAGAGAGTACTAAAGAAGCTATATACTGGGCGAGTGAGACCAGTCTTAGAATATGGCATTGCAGCATGGTCAACGGTAGCTGTCTAACTTTGACAAAATAAACAGAACCCAAAACCAAGCAACGAGAATCATAACAGGGGGAATGCAGTCAACACTCAATGAAAAGTTGAAAAAGATTACTCACCTCCAGCCTATGGAGGATAGAAAAGTTAGCAGAGCCCAGCAACAAGCCGAGAAATTCAGGAGGCTGATAGACCACCCAATGTACCAGAGAATAAATATACTTGGAAGGGGAAGACTGAAGCAAAGCAACTTTGTAGAGACAGTCAAAACAAAGATGAGAGCAGACCCCATTAACGCAATATCAACAGCTACACCAATATGTACTGCACACAAGCTACCAATTTGAAAATAACAGTGCTTTCCTGAAATGATATAAAACGTACCTGGTATTGAGAGAAAGAACTGCCAAAATGAAATAGATAGGAGAGCCCTAATCACAAAATATAGAGAGAAACATTACCCAAGCAACACCTGGATCCATGCATACACAGATGGATCAGCAACTAATGCATCAGAAGATGAGGGTGGCGGAGTCTTCCTGAGCTTAAGCAATGGCACACAAAAAAAGATAGCAGTCGCAACAGGGAAATTTTCAAGTAACTTCAGAGCAGAGGCAGAAGCCTTAAAAACTGCATCAGAAATCCTAATGACAGAAGAAAGCTCAGAGAGACCAGTAGCTATCTTCTCAGATGCGATGTCAGTGATTACAACGCTGAAAAGTCAAAGTAATGCTGAACTAGATGACCTAAGAGTAACACTTCACAGACTATGTCAACAATACAAAACAGTCGTGATACAGTGGATCCCTTCTGACTGCAACATCCCTGGAAATAAAGAGGCTGACAGATTAGCAAAGGAAGGGGGAAAGCTTCCTCAACTTGACACAAATATAACTTATGAGGAGGCCAAGAGTTTTATCAAGCGCAGATACAGGCTCAAGTGGGAAGCAGAATATCCAGGTCATCAAAAAAGTGATCCATTTTACCAGCTCAGCAGAAGTGAACAAATGGTAATCTTCAGACTTCGCACAGGTCATAACAGATTGAGATACCATCTATTCAACAAATTAAAGATAGGAACTACTGATGAGTGTGACTGTTTGGTGGGTTAGCAGCCCTTTTCAGAACTATTTCTTTTCATGGATTCACCATCCTGGCTGACAGGTGGTAGTGGTCCTTTTCTGCACTTGCTATTTATCTTCGCAGCACTTGCATTCAGGCAAGACTTCATTTACTTTTGACTGGCAATTGGTCTCCTATATAATCAAAGGACTTAGGCCTGTGGTTAAAAGAAACGTGCCTCGTTATAAGATGATCAAAACCTCAAGGAAGCAAACAAACAAATAGCCCAACAGCTACCGTTGAGGTCGTTCAGAAGTTGCTGAACATGGCGATTTCCTAAAAGAAGTCCCAACGAGTAGCCTTGATTGATAGACGTTCTTGCAACTTGGTATCCTTTCCTACTGTCTTAGATTTGTCTTAGATTTGTCTTAGATTTGTCTGTCGAATGAGATTGTCAGTAGCTGCTAAAGCTGCTTTTGCTTTGTTTGTTTGTTTTTTGGACTTTTCAAAATTATTGAAAATTGTCCTGGGGTCCACAAGTTAAGGGGTTGGAAACCATTGAGTTCGAATGAACTCTCAAGACTAGTAGTGACAAAATAACCACGGCTTTGGAGTGGACCCGGAACAGGAGCTAGGATAGTGGAGCAGAAGCTTTTTCCCGGAGTTGGAGCACATAAAATTGTGACCGCTGCTCCAGTTTTTTTTTTTTTCATTTTTTTTTTCAAACCAAAATGAATGATACTACACTTAATGTATAGCAACAAAATAAAATATTTAATAGTTTGTTTTATTCGAAACTCGAATGAATTTTGTACTATTTTTTTACTACATATTTAGTGTCAAATTAAGTTGGAAATTTTTTATTTTTTATCGTACGCCCGCTATTACTCGAGGCGAAATGTCCGGTTAATATGTCTAACCTGAGACTGATTTTACGTGAGTATCCCTTTTCCCCCTGTACAATGACAGGTGTCCTCTCGCCATTTAGACATATACTCGCCGATTTCGGAGGTACCCATTAGAGCTGGGTCGGCTCAGGAGCCGTCAGGTTATTCCAGTCCCTGGTCGACGACACTACTTCAAATGTCTTCGCCAGGGCTCGAATTATTCCAGTCCAAGTCCCGGTCGACGACACTGCTCCAAATGTCCTCTCCAGGGCTCGAACCTGGATCACCCAATCGCCAGCGCAGTGTGGTAACCATTACACAAGCGCGGCTCCCAGGAAAAAAATTAAATATCACATTTTTAAATGAAAAAAAAACAAACACAAGAAATACAATTGTACACATGTATGATAACAGATCAACTTAGTTTTTACTCAGAATACAACACCTTTGTATTACTTGAATGTTGGTAACACTGGAATTGTTTTAATTAGAAATGTCATTTTGTTAAGTAATGTCAAATGTATTCAAAATCAAACCATTTCCTTTCTATCAAGTTTCATCATCATCATAATCATCATCATCAATTTATTTTGCTCTCCTTGCGGAGCATGGAGCCCGCACAGCTGCTGGTCTCCTTGCAGGAAGCTTGCACAAAACATTCACATGCTCTTGTATGGTTGGTTTTATGTAGCAATTTGTTTCACATGGTTAGGTTGCCAGACCCTATGTACAACGTCTTATTAGTGGCCTTGTACGACATGCATGAGGATGCAGTAGTCCTATTCCTTCCTAGTCTGTTCAGAGACCCCCCAGGAACAGCACGTGGCAAGTTTAAAGCTTACATATGTTATTAACTTCTTCTTTTTTTTAAAGAAGTAATTAATCAGTCTCAAGGCTTAAGGGGTAAGTCTTAAGTTCAATACTAATATATACAAGCAAGTAAATTATGAAAAAAAATTGAATATTCTTTTTGTTTATTACTTTTGGAAGGCCATGAGGAAAAAAAAATGACTGCGGTAGAAGTGCAAGCAAATTCAGCCATGGCATCAACAACAAATTCAAATCTGCCCACATTTGAATGACGGCCAGTTGACATAAATATATCTCAATGATGTCTTTACATTTGAATTTTTAAAAGCGCAAAGAAGAAATCAGTGACGTGCAAGGTGGAAAAGGAAGTGAATGGCGAACTCAACAGTGTAGCTGAATTAACTCTTTGACTCCAGAACAACGCTCAGAGAGTTGGTCAGATTTGACACCCGTGCCAAAAACAACTCTCTGAGCGTTGTTTTCAGTCTATCACGAATTAAAATTACGGCACAGGGTGGAAAATAATTGCGGAGTCAAAGAGTTAAAGATGAGTGAAGCAAGTATCGTGAACATTCAGGCCCCATTGTCCACAAGGAGCGAAAAAATGAATGATGATGATGACGATGAATTCTTCAGAAGACGATGACTTCGAAACGGAATTGGACAAACAGGAAAGACACCGACAGGTTTCTGTGACTCATAATTGTACTGAAGCATTATTCGAGAGAAAGTTTTGGGAAGTTTGTGAGACGATGGAATCTATTGGTAAGCTAAAAATAAAGTATGTACTTGAAGCCATTCACAGCTGCCTACACCATACCCAGGCTACTTGTAGAGTCGCTTCGAGCAGGCCTAATCCTCAAGCTAGTTATGGAGACTGTTTTCGGCTTTAACGTTAATTTTCACTGATCTACGACAAGCTATGAAAGATAATTATATTGCAGTAATAATATTAAACAGGGTGAATTATGAACATAAGGATGATTGAACGATTCTAGCTGAAGTGATTTAAACTGTTTGAGAATTCTTAAATATATAAATGTCTTTTTCAGACTCACAGTGCGCAATTTTAAAAAAAATTTACATTTAAAAAAAAGTTTTAGTCGGAGCGGAGCCGTAGCAACCACTAGCAATACCGGTACTGAATTGGAGAGGATCAATTAAAAAATCCCTGAAAATAACATTAACATCCTTGTTCACGAGAAGATTAAAAGTTTATATTTATGTGTGAGTGAGATCATAATGTTTGTTCTAAGAGAATCACCGTTTTTATTTGCCCACATCCGCCAGTTTTGTCACATTGTACACTTATGTCTACTTAATGGTTTTACCAATTCTTAAGTGAAGATTTTCTCGAAACTTTTGCTTTTTGTATTCTAGATTTGAAGGGCGGATATATGCTAATTATGTTATAACTTAGTGTCGTGTGGTGAGTATTGGGGAAACTACGTCAATAGATCTTCTTCTTCTTCGATCCTTAGCCGCCGACCGCCAAAGCAGTCAGTGGCCATCACGCCTGGTGGCGTCTTGTAGGGCAACAACAAATTGATTCCACTTTGCTCTGTCGGTGGCCATCCTTCGTACAGTGCCCCAACTCTGGTTCATTCTTTGCATCTCAGCCTCCACAGTCCTCCGCCAGGTTGTTTTTGGTCGGCCTCTCTTTCGTTTTCCTTCAGGGGTCCAAAGCATAGCTGTTCTTGTGATGGCATCGGGTCTCTTCTGAGGACATGGCCAACCCAGCTCCAGCGTCTTCTTCTTCTTCTTCTTCCTCGTTCGTCCTGAAAAGGACGTTGGTTGCGTTGTGTCTGTTTCCAGCGAAGCTGCGATATCTGCGCCTTTCGGCCGACACATCCGTCTTCAGCACGGCTTTTTTTAGGACCGGGTTTGCCTTCCCTCTTCGATCCGTGCTTGCTCAGCCAGCTTGCATTGCTGCAGACTGTTTCCAGGACCACCACGTGGAGGTGGAGCACGGTCTTGACCAGCTCTGGTTCGCTGGTCCTGACGCAGGCAGTCAAGCTATGAGTCGCTGACTGCGGTCTCTATTGCTGCGTCTTCTGGTCCCGCTCCAGCGTCTGCCAGCTATGATGGTGTGCATGTCGTCTTGCTTGCTCCGAGTAGGCAGATCTTGGTTGGTGATGGTATTCGGCCAAAAGATTCGGTGAATTTTTCTTAGGCATGTTGTGTGAAAAGAGGACAATTTCGACATTTCCTTCTCTGTAACTCTCCTGCTTTCCACACCATAGAGAAGCACAGAAAGCACACAGCTCTGACATAATTTTAATTTTGTGCTTGTGCTGTATTGAGAGGACTTCCAAATGTTGTGTAGGCTAAAAAAGGCTGTTCTTGCCTTATTCATTCTGATGTTGATATTTTTGCCTGCCCCGCCGTCTGGTGTTACTATGCATCCTAGGTATGTGAAGGTGTCTGTCTGTACCAGTTGCTGATTCCTTACTGATATGGGCTCAGGGTTGCTCACATTGAGCGTCATAACCTCTGACTTCTTTAAATTGATGTTCAAGCCCACATGCTGGCTAAACTTATTAAGTCTATCCGTTTTTTCCTGGATGTGTTGATGTGAATGTGCTAGTAGTGCAAACGTTAGGTTTCTCTGCCCAACGCTACACGTAAAGTTGGCATAGAGGCTTTTTATGATTGACACTATGCAGCTTCGAATTCCATAAGCCCTCAGTATTTTCCATAAACTGTCCCGATGAGTACTGTCAAAAGCCTTTTCAAAATCAACGAAATTAATGTACAGCCCTAAAGCATAGCCGGCAATTAATTCAGTGTGGATAAAATAATTCATATCTGTGGAGTATTGTGTTCTTAAAGAATTTTGCGAACGAACGAACGAACGAACGAACGAACTTTATTTTCGAAGGGTTGAGAATTGGGCGCGCAGGCCCGTCTAACATTCTGCCCTTTCACTCTCATTTATCTTGCATACTATATCCTTTTATTCCCACATATTACTTTAAGCATTAATTTAAAGGCATGCAACATTATAAAGTTAACATAATAGCATTCATTTACAGTATACAATCATAATAAAAAATGAGTAGCCTAGGTTTTTTTTTTTTTTTAAATAAAGATAGTGACTGAAAAAAAAAATAATAATAAATAAAATAATATAAACAAAACAATAAATAAATAAGTTATGTATACTGACACTCACTTATGCGGTCAAACCGTCTAATCTGTAGTATTTTTGAATGTGTCATCAATCCTCAATACAAGAATTACAAAAACACATTCTCGCTTACATCCATACATTCTTGGCGGAAATTGAAATAATAATAATAACACTTTCTTGCGCACTTCTGTAACAGAAAAAAGTCTTTCAGCAGTTTAAAAAAAAAAAAAAAAAAAAATTATATCTGCATGTACATCACCCATTTAAGCAAACGGAAACATTCACATCTCTAAAGTACAGTGGTATGCGGGTACATTCTCACATACATTACATTATATAATAGTATTACATGGATATAAAACAAATTATTCCCATTAAAAACGAGCGGAAGAGGAAAAGAAATGTTGACCTATGGATGAGATGTTGACAGGCAAATGATGTTTCTATGGGGGTAGATAATCAGTGTTTAGGAAGTGTTTGAAAAGTGCTTTGTTAAATGAATATTGTGTAGGTAGGCTTTTTAGGTGGTGTGGAAGGCTGTTCCATAAGTAGGCTCCTGTTTGAACAGGTCGATCCTAGGTTTGGGCAGACGTAACTGATGTAATTGTAGTCCCTCTCTTCTACTGGTTTGAAACAATGATCGTAGGTACGGCGGGGCATTGTTAGATAGAATTGCGTGGGTCAGCTTGGCTTTGTTGTAGAGAAGACGTTTTTTCAGGGACAGTATTATGGGTTCTTTTCCTGTCCTTGTGTGTGATATCGTGCGATTATCGGTGATCAGACGTATTGCTCTCTTATGCAGGGAGTGCAGTCTCTTTGAGGTGGAAGCAGGGCAACCATCCCATAGTGTAGAGCAGTAATCTAGATGTGTCTGTATATGTGAGGTGTAGAACAATAGTCTAGTGTCTGCGTCTAAGAAGTGTTTTATTTTGGCTAGCTGGTACGTCTTTTGAGCTAAGTGTTTGGTTAAATTCCGTACATGGGAGTTCCACGTTAAGTGCTGGTCAATCGTGATTCCTAGAACTTTGTGTTCTGTTACATGTTCAATTTGTATTGATTCCGCGTGTACCTGTAGCGATCTTTTGGTGCAGTTTAGGAGTTTCTGTCTGGTGGTAATCAACATAGATTTCGTTTTTGCTGTGTTTAATGGCATACGATTCATATTACTCCATTTTGTTAGATTGTCTACATCGCATTGAAGAGTCATTTCAAGTGCCACGACGGGAAAAGAAGGTTAGTAGATCTTATACAGGTTATTAATACTTTTTTAAATTATTCTTTATTCATCTTAACCTCACAGCTAAATGTGAGAAAGATAGTTTTCAATTAATTATTCTCATAAATGATTAATAAAATCAGAAGATTGTCCTCTGAGATGATAGGCTGATAGGAAGTAATTAATAGTTCATACTTCACCTTCATCTAGCTTGTTGAATCATCATCATAGTCTTTTATACACACACACTCTCATGCACACTATATTTAACATCGAACTCATAGAGATCGAGAGTGAAAAGTAGAATAAATGAAAGTCACCCAGTGATATTAAGTGTGAAAACTTACGAAGACTTTTGTGTGTCTTCAGTCCATCAGAAGTCTGAGTCTACACGCTACGTGTCTGACGTCTAACCAGAAATAGGTTATCAAAACGGACATTTGGTTTGCAGAATTTGCCATAGGACATTCTTCGTTCCTCGGTTTAAAAAAAGGAATATTTCTCACCCACGATAAAATGGTGGACGCAGCATTTTTTGTCAACATTTATCACATGCGCACAAGTTAAATACATAGTTATAACAAGTTCCAGTCACTCGAAAGCTTACTACAGGAGTCAAGCTACAACTCACCGTTGATTAATTATACCAAGCTCAGCTCCATCGGAAGCGTACTATCTGAAGTCAAGCTAAATAGCTCAAAAGTTGAATCTCATATTTATACCAAGTGCAACACACTCTTAAGCGCATTCTATGAAGCAGACTCCAAAGTATATTTTATGAATCACGATTATAAACTCAAGATAATGAGTCTACACATCAAGAACATTTCGTGAAGATATCCAGTCTGGCCAGTAGCCTCAGGATATTAGACAACAGACATTTTCATACTGTCACGTAGACAGTGACTTAATTTATTTTTCCATCTCGTCTCAATGTTATTACTCTTTAATGTTCTGGTTTCCTACACATTTTGTTTCTCTTTGCTTTGCTACCTGTGTGGCCCAATTGTTTTCTCCTTCTCAAACCCCACCCGAGGTTGTTTACGTTCGAGCCTGCAGCGGTCAGCGAACGATAATGTTACGTCAGCACACCTGGCCTGATCAGAAGAACGCCTGTTACGCTTAAAGTGTTAGAACGAGCCAAAGACGGTTTCTGTGAAAGAAACGGTTCGTTAGCGGCGGGTACCCTCTGTGGTCCGAACAGGGGAATTTCTCTGGTCGCTTTAAAACGTTTGATCACGAGCGGCTAGTACCCTTTGAGTCCTGGGTAGAATGGTTTGTAAGCTATAAGACTTGAAATTTTACTACGTCAAACACACTCGTAGAAGATTCCTGGCCCGTAGATGACCATCATTAGATAAGGCAAACTTTAACACAGTACTAGAATGTGTTTGCCTATGTTCTAGTCATTTTCGGGGTGAGTTGACCTATCTTATAATATGATATATTCATGTTACAGAGTTATATTTATATCTGATAGGGAGGTGACTTCATCTAGTAATTTAATTCAGTGATAGTGTTGTGCCGTATTCAGCCTTTATTAAGTGGTGTTTAAGCTGTTTTTGGTTTATGATGGGTTAAATGTTAAACTTACAATAACAGATATTAGGCGTAGAATCAGTCCACAGATGCTTATCATGGGTTAAGAATAGGCTAAATTAACTGTCATTTCTGTAAGATAATGTCAGGTGTGGATTGTTCACTTAAAAACTGAATAGTGAGATGCAGGTAATAACTCTGGATTATAGGAGATAGTCACTTATTCCTTTTTGATAGATATTTCTAGTGGCAGGGTGAAATTTGATATGCTTAACTGTGTAGCTAGACTCTAGTTTATAACTTTCACAGAAAGCAGTCACCAGGCATAGATATAATTATATCTTATGATTCAGCCACAATTGTATTATTATAGCAAGAACATTGCATTTTCTTTGTACTCATTTTGTGGAATATTAATATATTTCCCCAAAGGGACATATGACTTATTTTGTAATGTCACATGCTGTAATCTGTTAATGTAAATTCACTTAATGTTGTAAGATGAATAGCATAACCATTCAGCTGTATGTTTAGTTGGAAGAAGAGGAGTAGGTTTTTTGCTGTCAGAACATTTACTGACAGGTACATGGGTGTACAAAAGATATTAAGCCTATGCGGGCACATGCTATAATTGATAGAATGGAAGGAGCGGAGCATAACTAGGTTATAAAGCATTAGATTGATTTTGTCGTTGCTTGAGGTAAAAGGTGTCTTTTTGGGTCTCAGTTTCAGGGGATACCGAATTGCTAGTCTAGTTTCCAGTCAGACGAAGAATGTCACATTCTCTTCGTTCTAGAGGGATTCTGAGTACATCTAGCGTCACGAGTCGTAAACCCGTTCCTGAATCCAAACCCCTTTTGCCAACGCCAAGTAAAGCTCACGCACTGCAACGAGCCAACGCTAAATCTGGAATCATCAAAAGCAGTAGTAGTTCTCTACTCGCCTATTGGATTACCAGTCAGAGCATTTCGGCTTCCAGCATATCAATCAGCCCAGGTCTATAGCAGAATCTGATAGCACCAAGCCTTTGTGTGCCTAAACGGGGCACTCAGCCAAGCCACGGTCAAGCAAGCCCAACCAGGATTTACTGCCTAGTACGAAAGGTCAAAAGCGCCGGATAAGAGCGCTAGGGACTGCCTTGTCCTCAAGTAACTTCGTCTGGTGTATTTCTGGGTCTATGTAAAACTTCGCACGTATGAGCAGCCATCTATGGACAGAGTTCCAGCCCCCCTCACGCCATTAGAGGTCACCAACGTTTAGCACCAACAAAGAAAGTTTTGTAGGCTAGTCCCTCACGAAGGATCTACAAGTAATACACTTTCTGGAGCTATCATTTGGTCCCACGACCGCGGACAGGCTGTCGCTCAGTTCGGTTATTTGGCCAGCAAGAAAGATAGACAGAGTTCCAGCCCCCTCACGCCATTAGAGGTCACCAACGTTTAGCACCAACAAGGAAAGTTTGGTAGGCTAGTCCTCATTCATCTTGAAGGATATTTATCTGTAATACACTTGCTGGAGCTAGCTTTTGGTCCCACGACCGCGGACAGGCTGTCGCTCAGTTTGTTTATTCGATCAACAGGAGATAAATAGAGTCTTCCAGACCACCTCGCGCAATTAGGGAGGAATCACCAATGATAGCGCCTATACAGTGATTTTATTCAGGTTAATTCCATCACCCATGGAGGATATGTACGAAAAAACTACTTACTGGAGCTATTTCATATGGTCCCCGAAAACGGACGGACTGACACTCGATTTATTTATCTCTCTGTGTTCTACAGGTTTTATGAATGGTGATCTGTGTGTGTGTTTGTTGGTGTATTTTGCGTATTTGATGACTATTGATGATTTGATGACTATTGATGATTTTGATGACTATTGATGATTGAGATTGCTGATGATTTTTTTGATGTCATTTATGATGTTATGATGAGATGCATTATTTTCATGCTTTTCTTCATTTAATAAAGTTTACACCTTTATTAATACGCTGTTCACGACCTTTCCATCCATAAGTAACTTGTATTAGCTCTCTACTATAATCTCTATGTATGATAAGAGAAAAGAGCGAGAGCAGGAGGTGCTTAGACAGACATAAGTGAGTTGAGGCTTGGAGAGAGAGATCATTTTGATAAATCTTCTTCCAGGTTGTCTCAAGTCCATCTCCTATTTACACCTTTCTGTGTGTGTAATCTATAACTCTGTCAGTCCACTATCCCTTGTCGATTTCACTACTGTTGTCCAACTCGACAAATACTCTACACTCAAACTCAACCACGACACATACGACAACTATTTACTGTTGATCAACGCTACGAAGATATTCTCAAACAGAGAAGGATTGTATATCGTCAACGTTCTCAGTACGACAAAAGTTTTCATCAGAACTTCCTCAACTTAGAGATACCCCACTCGACATAACTTATAACAACTTGGGACATTCTTTGCATACTAATGAATCATCCTATCCGGGTGAAGCATTTAGAGACACATGGACTGTGTAGATTACTCACCATTTTGGTAACACGTATCATATCACATCATCATCATTTCGCTTTACACAAGCTCATTCGTAATTAACTACTGCTTAATTAACTACAATATTAATATCTCATCTGTGTGTTTTGTGTGAATCGTCTTTTACCATCATAACGTTCTAACCATTACTAACCTTATATGTGTAGATATTTAATTAATAAACCCAATAATCGTTTGATCATTATCTAGTTTGTTAATGCATCACTCGTGCTGTCGGTGTTAAATATTTACATATAAGAAAATGTCTACACTCGGATGAGGTTGGGGGCTTTTTCTGTTACGGGATCTAAGGGCAGAAGCTAAGGTCGTGGGGAAACAGAACTCTTTCCATAATTAATTAGAAAACACTGTCCAGTGGAAAGCATTCTCATTCCCTCCTTCTTGTCCCTATCTCGAATAGGTCTTTATTCTTTCTTATCGAGCCAATTTCTAGAGACCTTCTACCTAATATCTCATAGGCTATTCCTGGCGAAAACTACTATCATAGTTTCCCCAACACTCACCACACGACAGTTGGTGACTCGTCTTGGTATTAGTGAACCCGGACTTAGAAGTGTGATAAATAACATTTTCATCTCTGCTATACAGTTGCGATAATTGCAAAATTTGTTGGAATTTTGAGGGATTACCTCCTAGACTGACTCTTACTATAATTTGTCTATAACGGGGATAATTTATATCTCTAAAGCACGAGTGATACTTTTTTAAAATTAAGTATCAAACTGACAGAGTAAACACTTTTTGAGAACAGAGGATACTGTGGGGAATTGAAATTTTTTTGTCTTTTTCTGTAACTGCTTGAAAATTTTATTATTATAAATACTTGCTAAATTTTTCATAGAAACTGCGAGATAATTTTTCTCATTTTTCATAATACGCTGAGTGAGTGATTTTTTAAGAACTATTTGAAATTGATTACTAATTTAAACCTAGCTGGTATTAAAGAGATAATTACTTGTGCGAGTCAAATAATTTGGTTTGGAGGTCACAGGCAATTTTTCCCTTCGCGAACCCGTACTGCATATCATGGCAGACACCGCAAAAATTAGAGCTAGTTTAATGGAGGCAGGGCGTGAATGCGGGTTAAGTGGAAAAGAGCTGATGAAATTTGTAAGCGAGGAGACTGATAAACTCCATGCAAGAGAGATGGATATACAGAAACTTGCAATGGACAAGGAGAAAGCCGCAGCAGAAGCAGCGGAGTGGAAAGAGAAAGCCGCAGCAGAAGCAGCGGAGCGGAATGAGAAAGCCGCAGCAGAAGCAGCGGAGCGGGAGCATGCACTTAAAATGAAGCAACTGGAAATCCATGGACAGACCAATCAGATAGAGCTGGCAAAAAGTGCAGCGGCTTCCAACTCTGATGGAGGGTACTCACCCCGCTCAGATGGTGTGCCTACTTCGCAACCTGCGCCACCCAATGCCATGAACGTTCCGCTGTAACCTTTTTTCAGAAAGGAACGATACCATAGACGCATTTTTAGACCGCTTTGAACGCTTAGCAACAGGGTTTGGACTTGAAGAACAGAAGTGGAACTTGAAACTTTCCCAGTGCCTAAGAGGAGCAGCCAACGCAGTTTTTAATAAACTTCCGGCCACTATCAGGCATTACAACTGCTCTCTTGATGAGGTACGAGCTTCATTGAGAGGCTTACCGGAAAACATTTCGAGATTCTAGGAAGGAGGCCGGAGAGACTTTCTCACAGTTCGCAGCCCGTAATGAAGACTACCTAGTGAAGTGGTGTACACTGGAAAACTTCACCGAGGACTATGGCGGGTTGAAGGAGCTGATTGTAATAGAGCAACTAAAGGAGTCTATGTCGGTGGAAATGCATAGATTTCTCACTGAAAACGGCGCTGACCGGTTAGAAACTATTCTTACACGGGCAGAGCGATTCCAAATTGCTCTCATGGAATCTCAAGGAACCAGAAAGAATTTTCCGGATCAGACGCCAGAACAACCAGCTCGCTTACAACCAGACCAGCAAAGCAAAGTACCACACATCTCGCATAAACAGCACGCTAAACATGATAACTACAAAGACCACAACAAGAAAAATGCTGCGCCGCACCAGAGACAGAGAGATAAATGGTGCAGGTACTGTCGCTTGAACAATCACAACACTAATGAGTGCAAGCGCACTGAAGGAAAACGAAAGAGAGGCCGACCAAATACAACCTGGCGGAGGACTGTGGAGGCTGAGATGCAAAGAATGAACCAGAGTTGGGGCACTGTACGAAGGATGGCCACCAACCGAGCAAAGTGGAATCAATTTTTTGTTGCCCTACAAGACGCCACCAGGCGTGATGGCCACTGACTACTTTGACGATCGGAGGCTAAGGATCAAATAAGAAGATGCGTTAGGGATTTCTCTACACCACAATGTTGAAAACTGCACTGATCTCTAACGAGCTGTGCAGTACAATATATCGCTGGGTTAGCCAATGTGTCCGAGACAATCTAACTCCTCCCCTCAACCAATTACCAGGTGTGCATCTTGCAACCCAGACCTAGGATCTCTCATGTCTCCTGTCAGTCTAAAAGTGGGTTGGGCAATTCGCCACCCCCTTTCGTTCGCGTGGCCTCTCAGTCTTGGTCAGACCGCCCGGTGTCTGCTGATAGGTCGGCTAGAAAAACTCACCCGTCCTCTAACTGTCACAAATCTGGCTGTCCCTTGTCTCTTGCATGTAAATGCCTGTCATCCTTCACGAGTACTTTTGACGTGTCGGGCTATTCTTTGTTTACACAGCCTGAAAAGACTTCTTCACCGAGGGACGCCTTCCAAAATAATCAATATTTGTGTAATGACGCCGCTAAAGTGCCATTGTTCCCATGTGGTGACCTGTCGCTTGTTTGCACAGTGGTTAGCACTGAAGAGACTAATCCTGTGTGTCAGCCGTGTTCTCTTCGAAGTTAACAATAGCCCAAGGTGGTATGGAATTCCGTATCAAAGGAAATCGTTTATGACCACATAGGGGTGTTATAAGATTAGGATGAGACCAGGTGTGTTTAACAAGGTGGGGAAACTGAATCAAAAGACCACCGATGACAGAACAAATGTGGTTCTTTAGATACCAGATACAAGTAATAAATATTACAGTTTACAGATGAAATAGCAAAACATGGGATGAAAGAGCACGATGTGGGAGAAAATAAAATAAGAAAGATGTAGGAAAAGATATTGCGATAAGGCTTTGCGCTCGTTTATCACACTTAGCCTGGTCATTATTTGTTTGATAATGACAAGCTGTATGATTCAACTAACAATCTTTATCCTGAAGTATTTTCAGTGTGCCTGTTTCATTGCTGTTGTCGTGAATTCTTGCATATGAAAAGTTGGATTGAAAATGGTGAAAACAGGAAGGAGTGCATGCGACCTTTACCCGTGGACACGTGTACATGATGGAATAAACGCACATCGGCAGCACCGAGACAGTAGTTTGAGAGAGCTGACGTTCAAATTTCGCTTTATTTATCCTGGCATTGCCATCCTGGTTCCAAATGATGTTACTTTTAAAGTAGATAAAGTTGTGCGCTTCTTTAATCATCTGAACATCGATGATTATCCGATAGGTTTGCCTTTTATTTATTCTAATGTCATTTTCTTTAATTCCATTGATGTGTAGCCTTGCTCTTGCTACTTCTACTGTTAGTATATTTGTCCTTTCCTGTGTGTCTTTTTGTTTACATGATTGAAAATATATACCATGCGCAAAATCAAGATCTTCTAGCTGATTTTGCATGTCAATTGTATTCCAGCATGTGTGTTTTTTTTTTCTTTCTTTTTTACTGTTATCTGTCTCGGTATCCAGTCCATAACCTTCAGGGCGATCGTTGATGAAAGCAGATTTCTTAGTCTGAACACACTCTCGGTTTTAAAGGTTTCTGAGAATTTAAATTTCTGGAAAATTCTACAGTTGGTCTCTTCAAAGTAGTCTAGGACATTGTTAATAAAATGTTCAGGAATCCCATTTTGTCTCAGTATTTTACCAATGACTGCGCAATACACGCTGTCAAATTTTTTTTTTTTTTTTTTTTTCAAAGTTAACAAAGTTGATGTCAATAATGTGACTGTTTGAAATCATCCGTGTTCCATTCACAGTTTTCCACCTAAGACTTCTTTTATACAGTTTATCGTCACTCATGTCGTAATGTTTTCTATCACTGCCAAAGTGCTGCAGTACCTCACCAGTTGCTATATTTCTTTTGCAGTTTAATCATGTGTACTTCCTTCCAGCTCTTGGTGATGACCTCTTGTTGCCAGATTTTCTTAACGAGGTGCTACAGCACCTCTCTCATTGATGTAATAACTCCTTTCATTGCTTCATGAGGGAAGCCCGTTCGGTTCTGGAGCCTTTTCATATTTGTTTGTTTGTTTGTTTTGTTTTAAAACATTGTAGCGCTTGTGTGATGTCGTGTTTTGTATGTGCCAGATTTTCTTAACGAGGTGGTACAGCACCTCAATCGTTGATAGAATAACACCTTTCATTGCGTCATGAAGGAAGCCCGTTCGGTTCTGGAGCTTTCCATTTTTTTTTTTTTTTGCAGCCATTGTAACAATTGTGGAATTTCGTGTTTAGTATGCGAGTTTGTGTTTACGTGTTAAAAGATCGTTTGCCAGTCAGCAACGGTCTGTTGTGTTGTTTGGTTGCAGATAATAATGTCCTTAGAATATTCCACTCACCTAATTCTTAATTTCTGGTGTTTTGTCATGTCTTTGCTTTTACTGACTAATCGTTGTTGTTGTAACTAATTTTTTTCGTTAACAGAGTTGTAGTGATAATGTAAAGTGTCTTAATCTGTTCGTTATTGTAGCCTTATTTGCTGCCCACGTCATGTTTTCAATATATTTGATTTTATCTTGCCGGAGCTCTGCTTTTACTTTTATATTCAATCAATACTTTTTAGCTCCCCACAGAGTATAGGCTTTCCATAAACACACGCCAGGTCCTTCTGTCACGTGCCATTAGCTCAAGTTCTTTCCAATCTTTCCTCACCATTTTCACTTCAGTCTCCAGTTCTCGTCTCCATGTTTCTTTCGGTTTACTCCTGCTTCTCTTTCCATGGGGATTCCAGAACAAGGCCTGCCTTGTAAGGCTATCAACAGGTTTCCTCAATGTGTGTCGCCAGCGTCTTCTTCTCAACCCTTGTTCCATTGGCACTGGTCTAGTTCTTGTCATCAGTTCAACATTTGTAAATTTGTCATACAATTTCAATCATTCTATCCTATACAAGCACCCATTTAGTAATGTCTTATTCTTACTTCTTATTTGGTTATTAGTAAAGGGTGCGTACTTTTTCTACTTGCTCTTCTGAGTTGTTGACTTTTTGTTTTACTTTTGTTCTTCTGTCATTTATGAGGTTCCATGTGTTCACTGGCCCGTGTAGTTCCCGCGGGATTCCGAGGATACACAAAAATGAAAGGAATACTGCTTATCTAAGATGTGACTGGTACGAGTTGGAGCATGGGGCTGGACACCCATCAAGTAAAACAAATTGCTACAGAAACCACAGCTATAAAATGACGGAGGCTTGGACGCAGAAAGCAAAAAGGAAATGAATTCTTGAATGTACTCTGCTGATTTTGTTTAACAAGATAATTGTCACGCGTGTTCTCAAATGTTTCTGGGTTTCTGTGCTAGTGGTTATCGTGCCCCTATTATTTCACAGGGACTCTCATGCTACGACAAAGATTAGAACCATAGCTTCTACCAGACACGCCGTAAAAGTCGATAATGGTGGTTGGTGCGAAAGCTGGTGTGGCTGAGAATGATAATTAACAGTCTATAAGAGCTTAGCCTTGCCTGGCTCGTGTGGATTCATTATTAACAAACGAAGACGTAAACTCAACTATAATCCACATACGCTGTAGAACTCTAAAGTAGAACTAAATCAGTAACCACATAAAGCATCTGGATAACGTTTCATTATCTATCAAGCATCTTCATAGCCCATACACCCGTCTTTAAACGCATAGCGATACAACAGCAAATCAGCATACTGATTAAATAGTACATGATATAATGAACACTTCATTTATATATCAACACTGGGGTTCTACCTGTGCCAGGCATCTAGTGGAAGCTTAATGTAGGATCGCCCATGAGTTACTGCGTCTGAAAAAAAAAATGGGGGGGCCAAAGAATATTAGCACTGTAACTTAGACAGCTAAAATATTTTGGCCATATAAAAAGACATAACACCGTACTGAATATCATAATAGAAGGAAGATTTGAAGACAAACGTGCAAGAGGAAGACAACGCTATAAGTGGGAAGGTAATGTCAAGAGATGGATAGGAAAGAGTCTATCAGAGTGCACCATCAAGAGATGGACAGGAAAGAGTCTATCAGAGTGGACCACCAAGACAAGAGACAGAAGACGTTGGAGATCCATTACAGCCAACCTTCGATGTGGAGATGGCAGCTGATGATGATGATGAACTTACCGGGCGTGTCGTAGATGGCGATCAAGGAGAGTTGAGCAATGGGTCGTTTACCATATCCTTCAAAAGCTTATAGCTAAAGGCATTTAAATAAATACGAACAGCCGATGGAAAGAAACGAACAAATACACGTGGAAGAAGATGTGAAGAGAAGACGCTGGCGGAGTATAGGACACACATTGAGGAAATCAGTTGATAGCATAACAAGACAGTCCTTGTTCTGGAATCCCCAAGGTAAAAGAAATAGAAGAAGTCTAAAACACATGTAGGGGAGTGAAGTGTTAGAGACTTCACCATACTAGGTCCAGCTTTTTTATGAGATGACCAGTTCCGACAACAGAAATGGGAATCAAGCGGACTCTGACTAAACAGCGTGACGATCTAGATTTTGTCGTCATAGGACCTCTGTCCCATAACCGTAATCAGATGCAAAACAAAATGAAAATACTTAATCAGAGGCCACTTCAGATGGACGACCAAGCTGAGACAATGAGATGGAAATAAGACTATGAAAGCTAGAGGAGCTTTGGTGAACATATGGAGATCATAAGAAATCAAGTCTGACACAAAAATCAGAATCGTTAATTCTTCTTCTTCTACTTCGTTCGTCCCGAAAAGGACGTTCGTTACGTTGTGTCTGTTTACACCGGAGCTGCGATATCTGCGCCTTTCGGCCGGCACATCCGACTTCAGCACGGCATTTTTTGGGACCGGGTTTGCCTTCCCTCTTCGATCCCTACTCTCTAAGCCAGACTGCAGTGATGCAGCCTGTGTCCAGGACCACTACGTGGAGGTGGAGTAGGGTCTTGGTCAGCTCTGGTTCGCTGACCCTGACGCAAGCAGTCAAGCTATGGGTCGCTGACTGCATTCTCTATTGCTGCATCTTTGGGTCCCAATCGTTAATTCAAATGTCAAGTCTGTCCTATTGTATGGCTCTGAATCATAGAAAAACAAACAAACAAAAAAAAACTAGTGACTTTCTTAAATGATTGCTTCCTAAGAACAGAATGATTGAAAAGTACTAGATAAGCACCAGTGAAACAAGAGATGGATAGGACACACATTGAGGAAACCTGTTGATAACATTACTGTGGCAGAGATATTATGATTAATAAATTTCAGATATCTATTCTTAACTCTACACTTGTCTTTTCCTTTTTCCCCGCTCTTTTACCTTTCTTTCGCTCGTTTTACCCTTCTTTTCGCATACGCTCGATTGTTAAGATAAACTCTCCCATTCATACCTTTGTTTTTCCTTGCTAATTTAGCAACGCATTTTATTGCTGTTAAGCTAAGTTCTTTGATGAGACCGAATCGTGGTAATTCGTTCTCGACAGGGATAAGAAGTAAGACGATCGTCTATCACTTTTCTCTAATCTGCTCGCCTATAAGTTAATTATTCAAGGTGAAAGATTTGAGATGAAAGACGAGCGTGCGTGTATTTCGTTTATGACCATAGTCGCAGGCAGTAATAGTGTGAATTCTTGAGAGCAGAAATCTCTTGCACGGTCTGGTAAATCATGTTACGCAAGATCTAAGAGAGACTAGACTGTCCGCTCGATTTGCGAGTCTGTTTCGGCTTCAGCGTGAGAAATTCGTTTCATTTGTAGAATGAGCAAGAATTTATGTAGATTTTCCTCTAGGTGCGAACATGTGGCAGAGAGAGTCTGGGGTTTCGATAATGTAATGATTTTCCTTTCATCAGAGATATATTTGTACCAGAGCAGTTTTAGACTTCATTCATTCAGACATCCACAGTCTCGCTAGACAACCTAGCTACGTTCTAGAAATCACTTTTATTTAAGTAGAAGTTCTCAGTTGCGTTGGAGAATAGTTTTAAGTAGTACTGTGTGAGGTAAATATATTGATAGTATATGTGAGTGATTTAAGTGGTAAATCGCATATTATATCTTCCCTAGATTTATGTGTAGAGTGATTAAATGATGAGTCAGTTATTTTCTCTAAGTTACTGTGTTACAGTGAATAGCAAAATAAATTAAAATTTATAGCTAAAACTCATACAGCTATAAATAAAGTTAATTAAATTGCTAGTAACCAGTCCGAGAATATTTTAACTAACTAGTAAATGCACTGATTCATCATTGAGTATTGATGAGATACTTACGTATTTCTAATTCATGATGATTGATTCTTTTAATGACTAGAATTTATTTCACAGAAGTTTAAACGATGAGACAAGCACTAAGCTTATAGTCTCTAACTTAAAATTAATAACCGAAGTGAATATTATGTTTTACGCGAGGGTAGGATAGGATGTGTATAATATTATGATTCAGTATTATGTATGTTTCTTTTTCTTTATACAGTATTCTGGGTAAAGCCCAACATCTACCAGCGGTTTCAGTATATGAGAATAAATCACAGAAGAAATATTTTATGTCTTTAAAATACGTGGGGTTACCAGTTACCACCTGTCTGGCACTGTATTTGCATCCAGAAAGAAACAGAGTACCCATTTTCACGAACTTTAAGACTAAATGCAATAACTGAGCCTATCGAGCCAGATTATAATTCTTCCCAACAATCTCAGAGTACATTCAGCCCCTGTGGTGAGAGAAATTACAAACAGTAACATTTCCGACGGGTTTTTTTTAACTAATTGTGGTGTGATCAAGAATTTTACCTTTGAGAGACGTTACCAACCTGCCCTTTTCCTAAGTACGGGAAACCCCAAGATTCAGACCTTGTGAGCCCGTTTATAATTTCTTACCTGAACGGATTCAAGTGACATTACCAGTAATCTTAAAATATAGTTATAAAGCGAATGTTCCCCGGAACATTGGAAGAAACCTGTATCTGCAGAGCTGGGATTCTCTTTATCAAAAGAAAAAAAAAAACAGATTCACTGTAGAGAAGTGTCCTGAAGTTTGCGCCAGAAGGCGAAAAATATCACGTTTATAGGTAAGAAAGTATGTCAGGGGCCCCGGCTGAATGAACAGAGAGAAAGCAGAACGAGTGATTCTTTCATTTTTATATTCATGCACCCACTTTGAAATTTCTTTATGCAAGTTTGTTGCTAATGCAGATTTCCTCTTAGTATAGACTAATGTGTCAACTCTGTTCTTAACTATAAAGGGAAATCTTAGACCATAGCGTATAAATCTGTGACTCTTTGGGGGCTTAACTTTTCTTCTAACGGGATCGTGAGCTAAACAGAGGGGGAAAGGATTACACCTATGAGTCTATTATCTGTGTTTTGTAATGCATTAACTTATGTGTATTTATATGTGATTGTCGCGAAATTGGTTTCAAGTCATTGCAAATGAGTTCAGTTAGATTTATAAACCCATCTACGATCGAGTGACCGCTTTCAAAATGGCGGCGTATCAGCGAAATGCGTATCGGACAGAGGAAATCGCCAACGATAAATAAAAACGAAGGGAATCCGTATGAAAAGGATTTTACAATTCAGTACAGGGAAGGATGGTGTATAACTGCATATAAGATGGAACGGTAGGAAGTTCTCATTTACGGAGATATATGCGTATTTCGGCTGCCCACAGTTACGCTAAAAGCATGTAAACCCACTTCTGTTCTAAATATTAAAATCAACAAATAACAGTTTGGGAATTTACATGGATAGGAAGATAGAGTTTTATCAGCTGTATAAAACTAGATAAGATGGAACAATATGGATATTATATATGCCGAGAATGATAAAGGCAAAATTTCAGTCGACGCACAGATCGGCCGAAATCACTGTTCGGGAAGGATTTTTCAGGTTAGGTTTAGGCTGTGACGTCGGTACTCTCCGATACGTCCGCGCTTTGCGTATAAGTAGCGGATCGGTAAACTGAGAGAGATACACATCGAAGGAGGTTTGAGCCAGACTGGAGGCCGAGTTTCGCCACTACCCATGAATTGTGAGCGGATCGCCAGAAACATTTTTAAGTCCAGTATCTGAAGTCTGAGGGTAAGCGAAATTATGATAACTACCAGTTATAATATTTGTTATTTCAGGTTCATATAGAATTCACAAAATATGCCTGTATAATAGTCATTGATATAATGTATTGTATTTTTAATATGATCTAAACATGTGCATTGTGGATGATTGTTGCTTGTACAAAAATTAAACACAAATAGCCCCACGGCCAAATGAAGATATATTTATCATATTGCTTTATCGCTTACGAAGATAAAGGCAGTCCCATGGCAGAGATTGTCATAGGGAAATGAAGTGTTAGAAACTTCATCATGGAAGATCCCAGTTTACGAGGTTAAGGTGACTAGTCCCCTTCCTCGCTGCCTTTGCCTTCCCTAGTTCGAGCGCACAACTTTGTACCCATTTATAGCTGGTAAACTGGAGTGTTCTACAGCCAGTTTCAGTAGAAAGCAACCTGATCACGTGGTCACTCACTTTATTTATTTTATGTATTAATTTTGGGTAGTTGCTAAGATAGCATCAGTATTTGAATTTGTACTTGATATGATTTAGAAGGATCAAGTTATAGATCAGAAAAGGATGTATAGGAGCAGGGTAAACCAGATGATGTTTATTACTGATATGTTAATATTAATTCTGTATCATTGAAATGATGTTACTTGCTATGACTGTATAACTTTGACACCTGATGACTGACTTGTCTGACTTATGTGCTAGTCAGTTACACTTAATTGACATGTTAAAATTAATGCTATATCACTGAAATGATGTCCTTACTTACTATGATTGTATAACGGTGACATCTGATGACTGACTGGTCTGACATCTGTGCTAGTCAACTACAAGTCTAGCCAGATACTAGCCAAGGCTGATATGTTGCAGGTTCCATGAAATAACTCAAACCAGACTGTCCAGTATCAGAAGCCGGTGCAGTTCATCCGAGGCAATCCCACAAAAGTGCAGGACCCCAAAGAGTGAACTTCAACTGGTCATTGGCATCCCTACTGTTGGGCCTACCAAGTCTGATATCAGCAAAGGACAGTTTCAGCAGTATCAAGTTGGAAAGATAAGTGTCCTGTTTGACACTGACCACCTATACATGTGAAACAGCCAATAGTTCAAAACAATAATTAACCATACAGAAACTCAGTCAACTGATGACAGTTATCCTTAAATTCAAAGGACTAATAACAGTGATTTCAGTAACTTTATTATTTAAGATCTTGAAGTCTAAACAGACAATAATAGTAATTGTGTGAATACTTATATATATATATATATGTGTATGCTCTTTTCCAACTAGTAGAAATAGAATATTAGTGTAATTATTAAACTATTTTAACTGTACCTGAGGATTTATTCACTTCTTCCATTTTGTGGGTTCAGTGAATGTACATTTTACTTATCCCCTAGAATATAAGGAATCATAAGATAGTCACAGGGAGGAGACACCTTAAATTCTGGTTCTACTTCTTACCAACTGGGCCAGGGTTTTCACAGTCTGACTATTTTTATGATAACAATACACCAGTGCTTATTTCTAAGACTGGGGTATTACTTGTAAGGTCAGAACTCGTTACTGGCATACTCTTACATAATAAATACTTTTAAATAACCTCCCGCTACAGTGACTGATATTCAAATTTATGGTGTGGGTAAATTGTCTTATGATAATAAAATTTACATAAACTTATACCAGTGTGTCAGTCAGCTCGTCCCAAATATCTATATTCCATTGTTATAGTTTTCACGTCTGTGCGTCTAACTGTCGTCACTTATGTGTGTGTGTATGTGAGTGGAGATATATATATTAATATATATTATATTATACTGTCTGACTCATCTAGATCTGTTGTAGAGATAGGCTGAAAGAGAGAGGTCTCGATTTCAGGGACAGAATCTATTATTTTCGACCATCTCACTCGTGAAAAGCTATTTTCTTTACACTACTCCTGACTGAGCTATCACCTGTTCTATTTCTATTCAGATGGGACCAACCAATGTCTTAATTCCCCTATCGAAAATCTACGACAATTACTAACCAGTTCATGTTCTGGAGTCCACAGTGTAAGAGAAGCAGAAGTTAACTAACAAACACAACAAAGAAGAGAGCTGGAGACGGAAATGAATATAATGTGGAAGATAAATAAAGAACTTGAGCTGATGGCATGGCAACAGTATGCATGTGTTTGTTAAAAGCTTATACTTCTCGAGGAGCTTAATTAAGTGTGTTGATTGACTGAATTTCTAGAATGGACACGTTCCAGTACATCGTGAAACAGCAGCACAAAGGAATCGGTTTTAACAAAATGGTAACACAAATACAATAAATTTCAAAATTCTCTTCTATGTTCGCTAAAATTAATGACGTCAAGAAATACCTACCAAGCTTTTAAGCATATAATACATATATCTTGCATTAAGAAGGATTCCATATTACTTTCTTGTGGAATTATAGCTGTTCTTCTGACAGACTAATTCATTGTTTTTATGGTTCCTTGTGGCAGTTATGACTGACAATATAACACGTTATTAATTAGTTATATCATGAAATCTTAACAGGTATTATCATAAAACATCATGAGTCACGTCTAAACTATTTCATGGTCCCACTTGCACTTAACTGACAAATTCCCTCGCTGAAAATGAAGGCAAAAAAAGGGAAATTGGAGACTAGTAGGCAACTGGGCCATCCATCGCCGGGTGCACCACCAAAAAACGTGCCGGTGGTGCTGTGACGCTGGATATGAGTTTAAACTTTTGCCCTTCATAAGAGTTCACAGCAACAGATGAGATCCTGGGACTGTCAGTTTTTTTTTTTTTTTTAATAAACAAGTGGAGAGAAATATTGTGGCAGTGCTTTCATTGAAATACGCAAACAATTATGCCGCCACTAGAAAGTTCTCGTTTGGATTGAAAGGTCAGGGGATTGTCATATTAGTCTGTTAAGCGGTATGACTAAACAAAAGGAGCTGGGGCATAGCGTTAATCCCGTTATGAAAACAAAACAGTGCGACTAAAAGTACACGTTAATATTTTAATTTTTTTTAAAGGCTTAGCAGAGGCGTAGCTTCTTCTTCTGCGTTCAGTTTGTAGTCATGCTAAATCTGCAGGCCTGTCGCCAGGACGAAGTCCACAGTCTTTACCAGGTCGGCGCGGCAGCCCCATAGCTTCTGCTGGAGCTCAGCACCCATTGGCCAGGTTGCACGTCGCGGGTCATCATGGGTTGGGCAGCTTTGAAGAATGTGTTCTGGGGTCTGGATTCCAGTTCCACATGGGCATTCATTTGTGTGGGATATCCTGAGGCGATAGAGATGGCCAAGTAATCTGCAGTGGCCAGTTCTCAGGCGGAAAATGGTGGTCTGTTGGTATCTGTTTAGATGGTGGATTGGGTCATCTCTGCTGTATATATTCCCTTCCTCCGTCCACTGATTTTTGTACTTGTTGTGGATGATGGTTTTTGCTTCCCGATGGGGCAGTGGGTAGCTGTATTGTTCCATTTTACTGCCACTTCTTGATAGAGCATCTGCTCTCTCATTACCAGCAATTCCACAATGGGAGGGTAACCACTGAAGGGCAATGGTTGATGACCTTTGGATGATGTTAAGCTCAGATCTGATCTCATTCATCTTTTTATCATTTCTGGTCTTCTGTATTGATTCCAGTAATGATCTGCAGTCAGTGAAGATTACTATCTTAGCTGGTGGCTGCTGTTCGGATCTGGTGAGGATTTTCAGAGCTTGCAGTAGTGCCATAGCTTCTGCCCTGAAATTGGAGGAGATCTTTCCAGTTGGGAAGATCTTTTGGATGATCTTTCCATTTAGGAATCTTACAAAAATGCCTCCTCCACCGTTCTTTACTGCCCACTCAGCGGATCCATTTGTGTAAGCGTGTGTCCACTCCTTCGGGTTGTACTTTTCTTCAATCATTTCTTGAGAGGCGTAGCATATGATCGCATGTCCAGTGTTGGAAAAAAAACCACGACTAATCGTAATTTGTAATGCTCTGTTGTTAAATAAATAAATAAACACAACAAATATAATCTAATCGCGAGATCACATTATTTTTTTTTAAAGTGACACATAATCTACACAAATATATTACAGTTAATAAATAAACCTGGCAGAGGCGTAGCGCCTAATTGCGAGTTGCAGTTGTGAATAAAAAGTGCAGCTAAAGCACACGTTTACATAGTATTGCAAACAAACAAAAAAAAAACCTACTGCGAAACAAATTAGTTTATTGTCGCTGATAGTCAGCGGGACTGAATTTTATTTCAAACCTAGCTCCAACATTTGTATAACGTATTAGAACCATAAGTTGTCTTTTCTGCCAATTTGTTTGAAACACACCTGGTACCTACACTCGCGCGCATATACGAACACTCACTGATGAGGATGTGGTTTTTGTTTGATGTGTGTGAAATGAATATTACAGCCAGCTCACAGTTTGTTTGATGGTTAAATGTTACTAGCTCCTTCTCTCTGCTTTTTCAGGTTCATTGATTATTAGTAATATATTTGGAGCGATAATGCAGAAAAACTAAGTGTCTCAAGCATAATATTCGCAAGCTATCTCCAAGGGTTGGTCTGTGGCAGGTTACGATGAAAGATAGACAGATAGAATGGGTGAAAGTATGAAAGTACCAGAACTGCCAAGATAATCTCACTGAAGGTTGGCTCAAGGAAAATCTGCGGAGAATGTAAGTATACGTTCCGCAGAAAGAAAATTGAGCGAAAATCACTGGCAGATCTATTTATAAGGATACTGGAATGCAACTGTCTCTTAGTAGGTGTCGAAAATCCTCGAAATAGTCTAAGAGCTAGTAGGTATCCAGGACACTATTCCCTATGGTACTGAGTAATTGGAAAATAACCATTGATTAAATAGAAAGATGACATACCGCATTAGACATCACTGTAACACCAAAGAAAAGTCAGCAAATCTAATCTTGATCTTAGAAATTTACAATGAAACTTTACTGATGACTACACAATGTCATATGTATAGACTATGTATTAATCAAATATGTATTAGAATCTAGGATAATCAAAATGACTAGAGTTCACTCTTGTCTACACAGTTACTAAAAGTTCATCACAGTGCTTATAGATTGATTTCAGTTCAATCTACAACGTTTCTGATTGTTCATCATTGTGGACTTCTAGAAATTGAGTTGAGTTCTTCTACAAAGTTACTGATGGTTCATCATTAGGACTTTTATGAAGCTGAGTTGAATTGAGTGGTTCTTGGTGGTTTCGCTTAGCTGGTTTCCTGACTGCAATCACGGTCACTCCTTGATTTCTCCAGGTCTGGGAAAAGGCCAGATCTAAGGATTTTACAGTTTCCTTTCCTTAATCCAGGTTTCTCGTCATCAATGAAGACGAAAGCTGCTGGTGTAGACTACCCTAAAGAACCAATGGGCTGTACTTTTGCAAAAAAAAACTATGCTTTTGTCTAAAGGAAGGCGCATGCACTATGGCTGCTTTTGCTGCGAGATCGGTTCTTTCATGACCAACGTTCAAAATTGCAGTTCCGGGGTCTTGTTAGTTCTAGTGTTATATACTAAGAAACAGCGAAATCTCATTTTACGGCTCACAAATTTATTGGAGCCCATGCCTATTATTTCCTTGACCATTTTCCAAAAGTACATTAATTAACACACGGACACTCTTTTCATTTGCATTATGTCTCATGGTATACATTACTTTACAGTGAAGGGTGAAAACACATCACGTTCTCTACTACCGTGAAGATGTTACATCCCATTAATGCTGCTGACCAACAACCCTTTTCTATCACGCCGGCAAGCGATTTGCACGGATGAATGAAACTGATACTCTGAGTAATTATGAATGCAGGAATCTTGAGACAGTTTAGTGCGATGTCAGGAGGGACAGGTAAGGTAATTTAGGAATACAATTTGTACACCTTTAAAGAAATGGAATGAGGGAAGAGAGAACGAGAGGAAAAATAAATCCCACGTCCCACGGTCCACAATCTTTATCAGACAATACGATTGACAACAATTGAATCCAATTATAATGGCAAGCAGTTGCCCAATACAGTCAGTTATCGTGCTCCATTAATTAGCAAAAGCGTCCTTTCATCTCATCTCTAAGATATAATGTGCATGATATGTTCATTTGAATAATGACTCTTCCACAATACAGAATAAGTGTTCTTAGGTCAGTTTCTTGCGCTGATTTCAAATCTGAAATCCGTTTATCTCTATCACGTCGGGTTCTTAAGATATTTGTGAATAAATATATTTTTGGGAAACCGTTATTTGCTCCGTTTCATTTTTACTATATAACTTATTAAAAATTAATAAAATGCAAAATAATTCTACTTTTTATACTGCTAAAAGATGCATGACATATGTTACGCTATTTTTCAAATAGTTACTGTATTTTGAAATAATTCTGAGCGAAATATGGCTTCTAGAAGTTGTAGAATCGGTATCGAAACCAGTGCCTCATGATCCAATCACGTGTCCGATCCCAGTTCCACCATAACAATATCCGTTGGACGTGAATGAACCATCAGAAAGTGATAGTTTACCTGCTTTAGAAACTAATTCTGACTCGGATTATATACCGGTGAATGATGGTGTTCACTTAATTAACCATTCAGAACTTTCAGATCTAATACGTGATCTCGCTCTTACCAAAGGACAAGCGGAATTACTCGGTTCGCGACTCAAAGAATGGAATCTTTTAGCGCCCAATACTCCGATATCTAAATTTCGTCATAGACACAGAGAACTTGTTCAATACTTTGAGATGGATGATGGCATTTGCTATTGCAAAGATGTAAACGGTCTAATGGTGCACCTCGGTCGTGAGCACATAGTCAACGAATGGCGACTTTTCATCGATTCTTCCAAGACTAGTCTAAAAAGCCGTGTTATTGCATAACGGAAATTTATTTTCATCAATTCCAGTCGCCTACTCTGTTCATATGAAAGAAACTTTATGACAATATGGCTATACTTTTGGCAAAAATAAAGTACAATGACTACCAATGGCGGATTTGTGGAGACCTAAAGGTCATTGCAATTCTCACGGGCATGCAGACTGGGTATACTAAATTTTGTTGCTTCCTATGTGAATGGGACAGCCGCAACAGACAGGAACATTATGCAAGAAAGGTGTGGCCTATCAGGGATCGTATGCAGCTCTGGCATAAAAATGTAATACATGAGCCATTAGTTAACAAAGACGGCATCATTTTACCACCGTTACATATAAAGTTGGGGCTCATGAAGAATTTCGTAAAAGCGTTAGATAAAACGAGAAAAGCTTTCACTTATCTTCGAGAAAAGTTTCCGCAAGTTAGCGATGCAAAGATAAAGGAAGGTATCTTTGTAGGACCTCAGATTAGGAAAGTTATTGCAGACAAACAATTCGAGAACTTGTTACATGGTAGTGAACTTCGCGCATGGATGGCATTCAAATCGATCGTCGATAACTTTCTGTGAAATCACAAATCTGTCGACTATGTGCATATTGTTAAGCAGTGCATAGATGCATACAGAATTATGGGCTGTAACATGTCCCTCAAAATCCATTTGCTTGATTCGCATCTTGACTTTTTCCCTGACAAACTTGGCGAAGTCAGCGATGAACATGGAGAACGATTCCATCAAGATATCGCCGTAATGGAATCACGCTATCAAGGACGGTGGAGTGTGACCATGCTTGCCGATTATTGTTGGATGCTTCATCGCGATGTACCACATGCCATTCACCGACGAAAGTCGACTGCAAAGAAATTCAAGCCTACATAACTGTTACACTTCTTGTATGAATGATGTTATAATACTTTATGCCTTGTTAAAAAACTTCAATTGCGTATTTCTAGAGATCCCGACCTGATAGAGAAATGTTAGAGAAAGAAAAAAAAAGTTTTTTTTTGTTAGTCAGTGTAATCTTTAATCACGACTGGACTTTAAACTGTAATCTTTATTACTCGCGACTTGTAACTTTACAATCTCTAGGCTGGACAGTTGTGATTAGCGTTTTCGTGGCGAGTCCGCTGTTCAAACAAATGCTTGTCATTTCCCAGTGGGGAACACTGACCCGCCGCCATAGACTCATGCGACAAAGGACTCGGGAAGCGGCACCCTGATTACCTAGCGAGATATGAATGAGAGGTTTAAGAATGAAGGGAGGGAACAATTGATAAGTCGCGCGCCAGAGAACGCACACAAAACCACACGGAAAACAACAATTGACAGCAAGATAATAAAACAGAAATTAACACGCAAAGTGACAATGGACAGCGAGCTTTGTGACAGTTAGAAGGCGGGTGATTTTTTGCGTTTGTCGGCCAGTCATCAAACTCCTGCTTGTCATGCAGCACTGCATTGAAAGTTTGTGGCTGTTAAGGAAAAAATTAATATGCTATAATATGTTGATACACGCAGGCATTTATCCATTGATTTGAGGAGATATGGCTGTCTGTAGTAAAGTCTGTTTTTGTGTACGGTTTTTCCCTTATATTGAACGCCGCATAACATGCTACGTCACCGGTCACTAATGACGTAATATATCACGCGCTTTTGCATTCTAACGGTAAGCCGTCTTGGCCTTTCGTATTTTTCAGTCGTCTTGAGTAGACGTACTTTTTTTCCAAGCTCCCTAAGATTGTGGAAACTTGTATTCTGATGTTCAGTGGCATTGTTATTTCGGAGGCCGCCACTTACTTGAAATTATGCAGAATGGTACATTATCTTACCCAGAAGTTATTACCATATCCAGGGAGTATTTTTTTCGAATAATGCATCTAAGATTTTGTCATGAATATTTCTGCCGCATTGCTTGGGTCCTCGTGGTCTACACGAACCTTTAGACACAACGGCCAGAATTAAGGAGATGAGAGGATTGTATTATATTTCATTACCACTTATTATAAGATGCCTATGATTGAGATTTATGGACAGAAGATTAATTATGAAGAACTACATTGTTGATACATTCTTCCATGCTACATATATTATTACTTGATGGAGCCAGTTTTATGAGAATAAACTTTTGCCATGTTTGCTGTGGACCTGCCACTTGCCGGCTCATGTTGTACTTATCAGATTTTGTCCTGAATGACTGCCCATTATCATTTGCGTTACATAGCACGATGTACTCTACAAGAACGACTGCCATATTTGTATTCGTCACCACTAAGTCGTAACAGTGGCGAATAGCCCATCTCACTTTAGCTAGTGGCACGCGCTCACATGGGACAAGAGAGATACAAGGCCTAGGCGACCAGATGGGCTATTGGCAATTGGTTTATGGTCGGAGTTATACGTCACCGGCTCAATGGACCCACCTTTGACGTTTTAGAAATATAATGTAGCGTAATGTTCCCCGGAGATCAGTACGAAGGTTCCAAAATTTCCAGAGCTTATCCTGAGTAAACTTGTTCATTCCTGTGTGGATATTTAATTTAATTTATATATGTGGAATTTATAGTGTTCTTAAAGGAATTTGCGAAAGGGAAAAATTAGGTTAGTGAATATTTTAAAAACTACTAATAATTTTCCTTAGTCTATAAGATTTACTTTTGCACTTAGCATCATAGCTAAGTGTGTGGAAGACAGTTTTCAATTAATTCTTCTAGTAAATAATTAATTAAATCAAAAGATTTTCCTCTGCGATGATAGGAGGTAATTGATGTCTACCTCACATTCATTTAAATTGCTATGTCATCCTTACAGACTAGCATGTGCACACACTCCCATGCGCAATACTGTCATAGATTTTTGATAGGAGAATTAAGACTTGGGTTGGTCCCTTCTGAATAGATTAGAATAAGTGATAGTCACAGTGAGAGATACGGGCTGATCACCCGTTTGCCAGTCACTTCGATTACGGAAACAACAGCAAATGGGTTGATTTGCCGTTGCCCTAAAGACGCCACTAGGCGTGATGGGAAACAATGGCAAAGAAAACCTATCTGCTGTTGCCCTAAGACGCCACTAGGCGTAATGGCCACTGACTGCTTTGACGGTCGGTGGCTAAGGACGGAAGAAGAAGAAAGACAGTGAGAGATAGTAATAGAAATAGATTTCCACGAGTGAGATGGTACACTGTGATAGAGGCTGTCTCTGAAATCGAGAAATCTTCTCTCTTTCACCTATCTTCTACGACAGATTTAGAGGAGTCAGACAGTCTAAACACATATATTACATATATATATATATAGTTCTATCCACTCACGTGCACGCACATACAAGACGACAGTTAGACGTACAGACGTGGGAAAACTATAACAGATGATTATATAGATATTCTAGAACGAGCTGACCAACACGCTGATTAAGTTTAAGGGCAGTTTAATTATCAATATAAACTTCCACCACAACACATAAAATTACATCAAAGCATATACAAATAGTCAAAAAAAAAATCAAGGAATTGCTACAAGAAATGATAGACCCACAGTTATGATCTTCCCTCGATGTTTAGCCCACATGTTAGGAGAACGATGATAGCCCAAACAGTCACAGATACATATGATTTGGGTCTAATATTTTCCCCTTTTGAAGGTATGAACTGACTTTGTTAGCAGTATCTATTCTAAGGAAAAATATAGTTTAGCAACAAAATCTTGCATAAGGAAAGTTACAAAGTGAGTGAATCAAACGAAGAACATCCTTCAGTCTACTTTCACTCGGTTCTTTCATCAGGGCCCTGACTCACACAACCTTACCTACAATCGTGCCGTTGTTCGCCGTCTGGCGCAAACCGTAGTGTACACTTCGTTTAATCTGTCTATCTGTGGATGAAGCGGATACCCAGCTCTGCAGATATTGGTTTCATTCAACGTGTCCGGGGAGCGTCCTCTTCAGGCGATCGTTCTTTCTTTACAGATTTAAGTTAATGTCACTTATTCACGAGGTAAGAGTTTGGGTTTCAGCGGGCACATAGTGTCAGAACACGAGGTTCCCCTTAAGTAGGAAAATGACAGGTGGACAACTTCTCCCAACAGATAATCTTGGTTCACCACACACTTGGTCAAATAAGGTCGGAAAAGTTAATGTTTTTTCTGTAATTATTTCTCGCCACAAGGCAGCATGTACAGAAGAGTTTGTGAAGAAATATGATCTGGCTCAAAGGCCCAGTATAAGCATTTATTCTTTTAAAAAAACCCGTTAGTGGGATTGGTATTCTGTCTATCTCTGAAGGCACAGGCCCTGTCAGACAGGTGTTACTTGAAAAACCCACGTGGTTAAAGATATAAAATGTTTATGTTTCTCACAGGTTTGTCTCTGTACTAAACGCCGGCAAAGTTTGGGTTACCCCAGTATTCACTGAATAAAGAAAAAAAATACACATATGAAATATTTTACATATTATGTACTCAATATAACTTACATTTTGAACTGCAAGCGTAGAGCTTGACTTGACGTCTAAACTTTCCCGTGAAATAAGTTATATATAAAAATCAATCATCATGAATTAGGAATACATACTGTGGTGGGTTTTGATGTTAAGAAGAATGGTGTGCGTATAGTTGTACTTGAGTGAGATCAACTGTGAAGGTTTCTGAGGTAAACAATGGACAACTGTGTTACAGAGTACCTTTCTTGTTACCACCCTACGATCTCACTCTAAGTTATATTCTTTATTGACTAGCCTGACTGAAAGCTACATAAAGTGTCTAGGGTATTGTAAGAGTGTTGTTAAAGAATCTCAATACAAAAACATATACAAACATATACTAATTACTATGATAAACTCAACTAACTCCAGCTGTTAAATTTTATATTTAAAATTTCTTTTGTTAAACTTTATTGGTCCTGAGCCTAAAGTTGTTTTGGTCAGGACTACAGTTCACTGAGAATCAATTTAGATGGATAGATATATTTACAAATATATATAAAGATATTTACATACAACAGACAATATGTCCATAGTACATTGTTACAAATTTTCAAGTTGATGATAATTACTCTATTTAACTACTGGTACTGAGATGCAGGTTGGGGATTTACATCATCCCAATGTTCTTTTGTTTCACTAGAATTGTTTATGTTAGTCTTTTGGAGGAACGTTTTTGTCTATACAGGAGATTTTTCTTTAGTCGTGATAAGTTGTCCCAGGCCAGATATTGCACTTATCTGGATCCTGGAATCACAGCAGTTGTAGTTGGTTTTGGCCAAACACTTCAGTCTCCTCTGGTCTTGAACTTCTTTTATACAAGCAGATGCCAGAGACTCTTAGAAATCGTGCTGAATTTCTCTATCATCGAGTACCAGCACCAGACAAGTGCCAGCAGGAACCCCTGTCGATGCAAGTTATGGTTCTGTCTTAATATCAAACTAATTCCTCCTAATTTACATGTAAACATACATTCAATACAAAAGAACATGGTCAGCTCTCTCTGACAACCCTGCTTCTCCACTTTAGTTTGATGGAACAATTTGTACCAGTATTCTTTTCTCTTCCCTAATGGATGCTACCCCTCTGTCATTCCTGCAGTAATCTTTTCCATGCAATAAGATAGGTGTAATGTTCCTGTATGACCATCATATATATAGTCCTGTAGTTTTAAACTTCTTAGATAGTCCCTTATATGATGGATCAACATCTAGGCCATGCCTAAGTCTGCCATGGAACCATTTAATTACAATCTTTTGCATGGCCTTTTCTTTTTTCACACAACCCTTTTTAATTAAAAAGTCAATAAAATCAATCTTACCACATATCAAGGAAATATAAACAAGTAACGATGAATTAGGCAATAGAATAGGGCACACTTTCATCACTGCCTCTGTTCAGACTGCTTTCTGTTGTTAGTTATTTTAAAACAAAGCACAAGTCTGCTCATCGCTGCTTGTTCCTCAGAATATTTTGAAAAAATGGCAGCGAGCAGCCTACTATTTCGTTAAAGTAAAAGGCTTTGGCCAATGAGACCAAGCATCTCTTTTCTTGAATGAAACTCTATTTTTTTTAAAATATCTCAAACCACTATGTGTTACTATTACCAACTAGATTTGTATATTTAGGTTAGCCAATAATATTTCGGCTTCCTTCAAATTTCATCCAATCCACTTCATCGTACTATCTTAGCCTTTCTTTGACCTAATTTCCCCCCCCCCCAAATATGCTATCCAATCTAAGCAGACATGACTTGACCTGACAGTATCTCCGATTCTCTATGTATTATTACCAATATTTGATTATTTAATGGACTATTTAGATAACTAACAACATATTCTTGGTCAGCAAGTCTTCAGGTACACGAATATATGATTTTTATGGGGCTAAGTGGCTTGGTTTAAAATTCTATCTTTTTTTTCTATGTTAGTTGTTTATTTTTAAACTACCTCCTGTTCAATTCTTTTTCCATGTACTTTCAAGATAATTACGAGAGTCTCTCGTAACACGTCTAGAATTACGTCATTCGCAGTAAGAGCTAAGCGTGTTTTCTAACAGTAGTGTCCACATTTTCAAACGTTTTCCTCGTATTCTGAAAATCGCCTAAGGGCAAAGCTAGCAAGTTAGTTTTATTTTTAGAAACAATGTGAGACGTGATTTGCGTTGGTTATCTATCCGTCCCTCTCCCTTCCACAATGTATTTTAGGCAAATACTTCATTGAACTTGGAAAAGTGGTACGTTTGTCTCAAGGACGAATTTGAAAAATAGGGTACCCTTTTTGGTTCGGCCAAAGCGTTATCAAATAATACGCTGAAGGCGTAGGCGACGACTACAATTCTCGCCGAAAATTTGTAATACTATCCTATCTTTGACTTTATGCACTAGACTGTTATATTCTAATTTAGATATTGTATTTAGAAGTTCACCACATATCTCCCCACTTAGAACAGACTATCATATGTCAGTTCCTACTTCTAAATACACATAGATAAATTTACTACCTATGCCTGGTGACTACTCTGATGTTCGTCGTACGGATGTTTGCTTAAAAAATCGGCACCTACATTGGTTTTGCCTGGAATATATTCTATGGTAAACTGGTATGGCTGTAGGAGCAACGACCAACGTAATAATCTAGCATTTTCATGCCTTGCTTTGTCTGTGGACAGACACCACGAGTGGTTTATGATCTGTTTGGATCTTAAATGATTTACCATAGAGATAAATCTGGAACTTTTTTATAGCCCATATGACAGCTAAACATTCTTTTTCACTTGTTGAATATTTTTGTTCTGCTGAGTTCAACTTACGGCTAGCATAAGCAACTGGGGTTAATTCCCCGTCCAGTGAAGTTGACCTTTGTAATAGAGCTGCACCCAAACCTATATTACTAGCATCCGTTCTCACAATGAATTCTTGACTCAAATCAGGTAATTTCAAAATAGGTCTGCTTGCGAGCTTTTCCTTCAACTCTTGGTAGGCTAATTCACACTGCGCTGACCAAGTAATTCTATCAGGATTTAGTTTGCGCGTTAAATCAGTCAATGGAGCACATATGGAGTTAAAGTTTTTAATATACTTTTGGTAGAAATCACATAATGAGACAAAAGATCGCACATCTTTCTTTGTCTGTGGTCTTGGTGCTCTTTTCAACTTCTCCAGGTTCTTGGGATCAGGGGTCATGTTCCCCTGATGTACTATGTGTCCCAAGAATTCCAGCTCTTTACATCCAACACAGCATTTCGTCGGTCTAGCTGTCAAATTTGTCTCTCTAAGTCGATTAAACAACATATCCAGAGAGTTAATGTGTTCCTCAAAGGTTTCAGTCGCTATGAGAATATCATCCATGAAGTTGGTGATGCATGGATTATTCAGGGGATCCAGTAACTTTCTCATCATCCTCGAAAACACACTCGGTGCATTTTTTCAGCCCGAATGGCTACATGTTAAATTCATAATGTCCTTCCGATGTGTTAAAGGCTAAATAAGGTCTAACCTTCGGCTTTACTGGAATCTGATAGTAGCCTTTGCTCAGATCCACTTTAGAGAAAAATTTACAGCTTTAATTTCAGCCTGGCAAGCAGTCTGATTTTGAATCAAGGTATGATCCACCTTGACCTTCAGTGACAGCATTTTCAGTTCCTGTAATTCTATACTCAAGTCCTGTGTTCCTCCAAGGGTTATCTTAACAAACCACACTGGAGCTGTAAGGAATTCACGTGCGAGATTATTCCTTCTCTCAACAATAATAAAATCTATCTCCTCCTTCAAAGC